>JAZGTK010010317.1:0-16493 GCA_036877625.1 Ambastaia sidthimunki | reverse complement strand
CCTAATGGAATGCTTTGAAGCTGGGGAGTCTGTTTAGACCATCACCCATTTACGATCAGCAAGAGGGGCGAGGGAGACACTGAGTCTACCCTAGCACCACTTATTGATCCAAAAGAGCATTAGGAAAACACAGGTTTCTGACCTATTGCCAATTTTACGATCAGCAACAGGGTGAAGGAGATGATAAGATCTCTGGAGATGGCATGGTTTACTGGGACCCTTGGCCCCCCAGTGGGTAGTGTTGGTTACCCCCCACTCTCCATGGTCCAGTCATATCTGAGGCTGTTACAATCCAGATGGCTCCTGACCCACATGTGGCCTCACGACCACACGCTACACTATACACACTAGAAACTACACTGTTATGTTTGCATGGTGATAGTGTATCTTTTCATTTTCATATTACGCACACTGACACTATACAGTATGTGTTTTAATTAATTAGTTTTAATTTAATTATTAATTTGAATTTAGATATCTGGTACCAATATCTGGTAATAACTGCAGTACACTGGCTGAAATTCCTTTAGTAAGCAAGCAGGCACTTAGCAGACACTTTAACCAAAGTGACTAATTACAGGTCTAGTTAACCTGAAGTAACCTGAGGTTAAGTACTTTGCTCAGGGGCTGATGGTCATAATTTATGACTTAATACATTCAATTTGTTCCTCACTTTGTAACAAGTAAAAGTCACATTTTTAGTAATGCACTTAACAATGAAAGTCTATAAGCACTGGAAGTGTACACTGTACAGAGACACTTGATGACTGAAAACGTCATACTGAACTTTTCAGATTAATGTGATGGAATCACTTCCTGCTGCCTTATATCCATTACATACCTATTGTGCTTAAATATTGTAAAGGACACATTTATGTCAGTGTGTTATTTAAAAAAACATAATTTAATTAAAAAACACAAAAATCATATTTCTGCCTTAATGCTCTTAAAGTGCATTACTGTAACCACAATTTTTGTTTTTATAAACCAAAAGACGATTGGAGAATATTGTTTGTGGTAATCAATAGATGTTGTCAGCAGACCTTGCTTTGAACCTGAAACATTCAACATTCACTCACAACATTTAATCTTTACTGTGTGCTAGGCAACCCCAGCTATATTTAGCAAAAAGACACAAATCAGGTTATATTCCTAGCTTTAGTAAATTGTGCTTCACGTTTCACAGCATCTCATCTCAGTGAACCCTGAGCAGAAAAGATCCTAGGCTCAAATCAATGGTATTTAGGACAAGGGCCCCCCAAACCTCACACACACACACACACACACACACAAGCAGTCTGGCACATACTATCTACACTACCTGAAGTATTAATTAGCAATTATGCATGTCCTATTTAACATTTCTGTCTGCTTCTCTGGAGGTGTGATACAAACATCTAGGTTTGGCAGGGGCTGCGCTTATTTCTGCCATGGACCGCTATACAATTAATGGCAAATTCTTCTTTATTTTGTCTGTTTTTTATTCCTTTCTGTTTAATAATGATGTGTGTGATGGTCCTCCGCTCCCTCCAGTGAGTCTTGCTGTCTTTAAGTGCATGTACTTACACAAAAATCACATTACTACTATTTATTAAGACAGTCAGAAAATTGCTGGCGGATTCAGGTGTCCCAGAAGACAAAAACACTCTCTATCTGTGGCCTCTTGCACAAAGTGTCTTCTGGCATGTTACGACCTGTGCCAGAGAAGGAGCTCTTTGTCTAGCCTATAATCTCACTTGCCTTTCTCTCTTACTCTTAAAACAGAAGTACAAAACAGGAGAGGGAAGAAAAAACCTGAATTATCCTCCAGCTTATCCAGCTGGAAGACAAATTATTTCCTCTTGGTTAAACACAGGAATCCGACAGTGGCACGGTAATGCCTGCCTAAATGGAGTACCCTCTCTAAGGACATTTTTTAAACTCTACAAAACAAGAATAAAGACGGATAGTAACTCAACAAACCTTTGGATTTTTCAGATATCTTCTTAACTTAGAATTTATGGTACCTCCCAGTGTTACCACTTCTCCAGTTGTGGAGAAGAGATCATGAAGAATTTTTTAAGAACCAATAACTTCAGGGTCTTGGATTAAAAGGAATGCCATGATGCCTAATTCCTTGAAGAGCTTCAGTTTAAGCCAAAGGGAAATACACAAGGTCGATCAGATAGATATTAGTGCTCACTGGCAGAAGGGATAGAGGCTACAGATGCTCACAGATCCTCAAGCCTCAGTGCACCAGGCCATGGCTGATGAATGACTCTTCAAGCATGAAAGCCTTGCAAAAGAAAAATGATCTAATAGTTTCCCACCAGCATTAATGCTGAAAAATTGCTACAAAATTTGTGTCTCTTACTTGCGTATTGTTATTGGCTGGGTCACACACACCCACTCGACAAAGGTTAGGGTTAGGATTGGGCTGGGGTAAATTAGGATTAGGTGTAGTTTTAAGACTTTTTTATCATAAAAATGTTGTCCGGCAGGGTAAGGGTTAGGGATTCACATTTGTAAAATCAAATTGTACTATTAACACAATGTAAGCACAAAATTAAAAACAGGAAGACAACAGTTCATGTCATAAGGGAATAGAAATTTCTACAGATTTCCTAAACTATTGCGAGCCAGACATGCATTTAAGCAAGGCAAAGAGATTTTATAGAAAAAAAACATTTGTTTCTCTCATTCTTAATGCTGTTTTTAGCCACTTTGTACTGTGTAGTAAACAGTGATGGCACATTCATATTCTATTCTTCACAAAACAGAGAACAGAGAATTTTTACAAAATATCTGCTTCCTTATTGTTCTAATAGATGTTTAGACATTTTCACTTGCAATTACCACACAGTAATGCACATACACATGTGCCAGCTACATTCTAACAGTTCTACCTAAAATGTCTTTATGTTAAAGGTTAATTACACATCTGAGATGCACTGTCAGACAGACAGTCTGTCAGAAAACTAAACTTATAACATTTTTCCTTTAAAAGCATTCAGTCAGTAAAAACAATCAGCCAAAAAACAAGAAACTATCAATCATGTTCAATAGAATACATCTCACAAATGATGAGGTACAGCCTTATAAGGCATCAATAGATATTATTAATCAATTACCCTAAGCTTAATGTTAGTCTCAAAGATTGAAAAACTGAAAACCTCAGTCATCATCTGATTGGTGGTTGAATTCTACAGGGTTTCCAGGAGATGTGTATTCATGTTCTTTAATGTTTTCCTTGGAAATATGATGCTGAAAAAAACAAACTCTAATTGGTTGCTTAACATGTTAGGTGTCAGATGGCCTCACCCTAAATCCCTTTAAAATGTATATACTTACAAAATAAATAGATTAGTGTCTCAATGTATGGGTAAATAGAAAACATTTGTTTAAACCATGTTATCAGACTACTTTTATGATGTAATTCCTCCAAATATAATGTCAGAATGATCAAATCATTATTTTTAAATAAAGTAATTGTCACAGCACAACAAAGTTAAATAGACATTGAGGGTCAAATACACTGTGTATTATCTTTAAAAACTCAAAGCATTTTAGAAAATATACATTTACATAGAGATTAACAGTATGTTTTGTTGTTTTTATTTACATACAAAAACCACATTGTATGTATAATTCATTCTATATGAAATGAAAGTGACGTATTTGTCAATGTACGGTAACCCATATTTGAAATTTTAACCCATATTTAATTTAAACCATGCAGTAAGTTCTAGTCGTTTTCTGCCAGCTGTGGGAATCAAACCTGTGACCTTAGGCTTACAAATCTGACTCTTTGGTTTATAAGTTCAACCATTAGGCCATAACTGCCCCCAACTCTATATACAAAAACATTTAATAAATGAAGATTTTGTTTCTGTCTGTTACACAGGAGGCTCCAGGCCTCCTCCCATCTGCCAGAGGGAGCCATCCCCCGAATACTAGTCATGCTAAGAACTACATTTCCTAGAGGGCCACAGTCCTTGGACTGATTATCCAACACCTGCAATTCATTATCTCTCCCATATTAACCCCAGTTCGATGAACATTCAGTGCGAAGTCTTGATTTGCCCTGGCTATCATTTCTGAGTGTTTCCCCTATTGCTGTTTCCCCTGTTGCTGTTCCCTTTCAGGAATTCGAGCTGCATCGGAAACACTATGGGAACGCCATCAGCTTTTATGTGCTCTGAAACAGCTGTCGCACAATCAATTACGGGCGTTACATCACAGGCGGGGTGACGTTGCGACCAGGAAGCTATAAAAGCACGTGCTTTAGTGCACACCCTCAGCTTCTTTTCATTCAGCGAAGCGCTCCGTGTCGAATTGTTTGTGCTTTTCTGTTATCTTCTTCTTCCATTTAAGCCAGGGAAAGCATTTAAGTTAGCATAGCCCAAAATGGATGAGAAGGGAAAGTGCAGTTTGAAAGCCAAACATAAGCAGCAACACTACAGAGCGTGTGTTCCTCCCTGCCATCGCTACATCACGGGTGGGGATACACATGCTCTGTGTGTTGTCTGTATGGGAGCGGAGCACGCTCAGTCAGTTCTTGAGGGAGCTGGCTGTGTGCACTGCGAACGCATGCCACTGCGTATGCTTCGCTCCCGGAGGGCTCTGTTTGAGGGGGGAGCCCTCATAAGTGTTCCCCGCGGTGCTGGTCCCGCTTTTGCTGAGGCACAGTGGAGGAGGCATTCATGGGGTTCACAGATAGATTTGGTGGAGGGAGACGAGTTGAGACGGGCTTGTCCCTATCTCGCTCCTCACCCGCCAGGTCCTCTGCTCTCTCTCTGGGTTCGGAAGCCCGCACTGTGGTTTCTTCCCCCCAGGTGGAGGGTTCTTCCCTCCGCCTCTCATCCACAGAGAAAAAGGATGTAGAGAGCGTTGAGGAGACCCCTCTTGCCCCCCCGTTTTAAGGAGCTATTGGAAGTTGTTACTCGTGCTGTGGCCAAACTAGACATCAGTTGGCCCGCTGAGCAGCAGACTGCCCCTAAGAAAAGTCTATTAGATGAGCGTTTTCTCCGTGAGCAGTCTGCACCTCCATGTAGGAGCCTTCCTTTTTTCCCGGACCTGCAGACTGAGGTGTATAGGTCCTGGAATAAGCCATACTCATCCCGTATATTTAGCCCAGCCACCTCTATGTACGCTAATGTGGCCGGGCTGAATGAGTATGGCTATAAGTCGATGCCCCGAGTGGAACATGCGCTTGTCAGCTACCTGTCCCCTGGGGAGGCATCATCTTTGAAGGCTCCACCCCTGCCCTCTAAGCCTCTGCGTACTACATCTGAGCTTTTGGGCACGGGGGAAAAAGGCGGCAGGTCAGGCTGGTGCGTCTTTGCACACTATGGGTGTGCTTCAAGCGTACCAGGCTGACCTGCTTAAGGACCTTGATGAGAGCGCAGCCCTCACATCTGAGGATGTGAATGAGCTGAGGAGGACCACTGACCTCTTATTGCGTGCCACCAAGGAGACCGCCCGCTCGATTGGGTGGTCTATGGCAGCCATGGTGGCCGCAGAGAGGCATTTGTGGTTAACCCTGTCCGATATTAAAGAGAAGGACAGTGTCTTCCTTCTGGACGCCCTGTTAGTGCCTTCTGGCCTGTTTGGCAATGCAGTGGACACGGTTTCAGGAGGCCCGTAAACAAACAGAGGCGTTTCAGCGGTTCCTCCCTCGCCGCTCTCTGTCCTCTGGGGCTGTTAGGCGGGTAGTTGCGACGCCTGTTCCCCCTCAGGGCTCTCTGGAGGCTCAACTGTTAACCCTGCCACCGCTGGTGTTTCAGGGTGCAGAAGCCTCAGACATGGGCGCCCGGCCTTACCTGCCAAAGCTAGCAGGCATAACAGAGGCGCCGTCTCTACGGAGACCAGATTGGGGGTTCCCTGCGGGGTTTCCCTTTCAGGGCACCGGTCGAAGCAATGCAAACACATTAGAGGCCAGTCTCGAGAGACTGGTACCCCTAAAGAACTATCTGGCAGCCTGGAAAGCACTGCCAAATGTGTCCAACTGGGTCCTGAGTACTGTGGAACTTGGATACAAGATCCAGTTCAGTCACAAACCGCCTACTTTCGGCGGTGTGCACCCTACTATGGTAGGTTCCTCTCAGGCTTTAGTTATGGAACGAGAAGTAAAGACTCTCTTAATGAAGGGCGCCATCGAGATTCCTCCTCGACTCAGGGAGTCAGGGCATTACCTCCACTACTTCATCGTTCCCAAGAAAGATGGGGGGATGCGTCCTATTTTAGATCTGCGTCGTCTGAACCGCTAAGTCAGGAAACTGAAGTTCAGGATGCTTACTGTAGCGCAGGTCGTGAGTCAAATCCGGTCCGAGGACTGGTTTGTCACGATAGATCTAAAAGATGCATATTTCCATGTCCCCATTTTTCCCCCTCACAGGAAGTACCTGAGGTTTGCTTTCAGGGGTGAAGCATACCAGTATCGGGTGCTTCCCTTCGGCCTAGCACTCTCACCCCGTACCTTTACAAAGGTTGTGGATGCAGCTCTGGCTCATCTGAGATACCAGGGCATCTGTATTCTAAATTATATCGATGATTGGTTGATACTAGCTCACTCAGAGCAGGTCGCAGTTCAGCATCGAGATGTCGTTCTGGATCATTTAAAACTATTGGGGTTCAGACTGAACACAGGGAAAAGTGTGCTTTCTCTAGCACAGAGGACCACTTCTCAGTGTAATATGGGATTCGATAATGATGCAGGCACAACTGTCCCCTGCTCGAGTAGATTCGATCCTAAACTCAGTCAGGAGAGTCAAGTCACAATGCCGCTTCCAATGTGATTCCATTCGGTCTGCTGCACATGAGGCCCCTACAGTGGTGGCTCAAATCCAAGGGGTTTTCCCCGAGGGGCAACCTCTTCCGCCAGATCAAGGTCTCGAGGCGCTGCCTAAGAGCCTTGGATATGTGGAAGAAACCTTGGTTCCTTACACAGGGCCCAGTATTTGGGGTTCGTTGTCGCTGCGTCACACTTGCGACCGATGCGTCCCTTACCGGTTGTAGTACTTGAAGCTCTTTGTGCTCCTCCTTTTGAGCCCATTGAGGAAATCTCTGACCATGTTATCTATTAAAACTGTGTTTCTGTTAGCCAACACTTCTCTGAGGAGAGTGGGTGACCTTCAGGCCCTTTCTGTAGCCCCCTCCTATTTGGACTTTGCCCCTGGATTGGTCAAAGCCTTTCTTTACCCTAGGCAAGGTTACGTCTCTAAGAATCCCTCAGTTGTACTACGGCCAGTCGTACTGCCATAGTGGGGGGGACCAAGGCTCACTCTACTCGGGGTATGGCGGCCTCTAAGGCCTTTTATGCAGGTGTCCCTATTCAGGATTTCCGCGACGCTGTGCGATGGTCCACTCCACAAACTTTTGTAAGGCACTATGGCCTTGATGTCCGATTCCACACAGAGGGCAGGGAACCTCCAGTATGGATAGTGGGTATCTCGTTCCCATAGCGTTTCCGACACAGCTCGAGTTCCTGAAAGGGAACGTCTCGGGTTACGTATGTAACCCCTGTTCCCTGAAGGGAACGAGACGCTGCGTCTCCTCCCATACTTCTGGTACCCCTTGCCTGTGTTCGCTTCATTCATTTGAAGCTGGGGGCGTGCACTAAAGCACATGCTTTTATAGCTTCCTGGTCGCGACGTCACCCCGCCTGTGACGTAACGCCCCGTAATTGATTGTGTGACAGCTGTTTCAGAGCGCATAAAAGCTGATGGCGTTCCCATAGCGTTTCCGACGCAGCGTCTCGTTCCCTTCAGGGAACAGGGGTTACATACATAACCCGAGATGCTTCCCCTGTTGCTGTTTCCCCTGTTGCTGTTTCCCCTGTTGCTGTTTCCCGTGGTTGATCTTGGACTGTTTCTCGATTATACTGATTGTTTGCTGCCTGACCTGACCTTTGCCTGTTGTTATTGTGTTTTCAATAAATGCTGCATATGGATCCCGCTGTCTTTGACTCCTCGTTACACTATCAATGTGATAAAGTTCATTATTCTGCTAAGTATTAAAGAAACAGTAATAATTCACCCAAAAATTTAAAATCTATTTTTGCAGAAATTTTAATTTTAGGTGAACTATTCCTTTAGTAATGAAAACAGGACAATGAGCCAGCTGTACTATTCTACAGTTCTGCGGTTAAATTAATTAGAATTGTGAGATTGTGTGACAATCACTTTTTACCCTGTATTCAGCTTGTTAAAGGAAACTGAATGCAAACTGCGATCCACAGGTTAATATAAGCTGATTGTGCAACTGCCTTCAAATTAGTGCTTTAAAAAATTCTATCTTTTAGTGTGACCCCACTGCAAAACTCTTATTATTATTTGATTATTTGATACACAGCTTCATGGATTCAGCATTGGCAAAATAACATAGTAAAAGACTTACCAAGATCAGTGAGCAGCCTAATTATAAACTATAATTATAGCAGACGGTTTGGCTGCTGTCTGCTTCAGTCTGCTGTTCTGTGTGCTTATTTGGGGTGCAGTATTCCAGGGAAAACAGCTTGAAGAGTTACAAACCTCTGTGATCTTTTGCCACATGGAAACATTACACATCAACACAAAGTAGATATTACTTTTTAGGTGGATTTTCAACAATTAGGACATAAATTATAGACAAAGACTACACATTTTTGTTGACTCTGGCAATTTATGCATCAGTGAGAAAAAAGAACAATTGTTGCAATCGATAATTGCAGGATTGTTTAAACTAGGCATTGCCCTTAATAGGGTGCGCTTTAGACATTAGTGTTTTCAGTGCTATCAGTAGCCATAATTTTTTTATGTTCAAAGGACTTACTTAAGCAGGTCATAAGCCCCTTTCCCACATGCAGGCTGGTAAGTTACAGGTAAATTACTGTTAAGAGATCATGTGCGAACAGGAAACTGTAAATCAGTCCTGCCAATTTATGCTGTGTGTGAATGCAGAACAGGATTACCGGTATGATCACAGAACACATTGATGTTAAATCTGCTTTAGGCTAATCATACGATTTTGACACAGATGATGTGCTTACTCCACACTGTTTAATAATAAGAGATGTTTGTCTATTACGATGTCATTGGGTCAAAAGTAACTGTATGAATGTAAACATCTGGCACAAAAATGAAAACAACAGCAAAAATATGGACCGCATATGTTCAGATCAAACACCAGCAGCAGCAGCTGTTTAGAACTCACTTACGGTTAATGACATCACCAGTATTTTGGTACTGATGTGTGAATTGTGTCTTACCAGTAAAAACAAGAAATACTGCTTCTTGTGTGAACAGCAGATTTATGTATTTAAGCGTATATTTAAAATAGCATTCTGGTCATTTACAAGGATTACTGTGTGAAAGAGGCTACAGTTCATGTGTGAACTTCTTTAGAATGTAATTGTTTTCAAGCTCAGCTGTAAACAAGTTGTTTATTAACACTGTCTGTTATCAGGTTCATACCTGGAGCTCAAGCTGACCACACACATTGATTGTTGTTCATAATTAATCACAAATTGAGAATATCCTTCTGCTGGCTCACCTCATGATGCATTGTAATCATTTCATATTTTCCACATTATTCAGATATGAAATGTAATAAAAATGTCAGCGAAAGATATGAGTATGTTTCTATATTGTAGAAACCCAACAATTACATATATTACCCAACAGTCAGCTGATTAATTTAACTGCTTAAATGTCAAGACTATATTATAAATGTGTTAAGAAATAAAAGGCTAATTCTTTATTAATTAGCATATAAAATGAAAAGTTTCAAGCGCTGTAAAGGACTCTTTAAGCAGAACATTTAAACAGCAATTAATGGACATCCTCATATAAAAATGTCCTCAAGGCTTGACTGTCCAAACACATCACACTTGGCACAAATGGGCCAGTTATTCACATACATTTAATTCAAGCGCTTTTTTTTATAATGTCATATTGCTTCAAAGCAGCTTTACACATAATACTGAGATATATACTGTAAAAAAACACAGAAATTAGAAAATCAGACATATAATACATGTATTATTAGCCCCGTAGAGCACACATAAAGCCTCCTTAGCATTAGCGCTGGGAGGAATGTAAACTCTGATTATGAAAGCAGCGGTGATATATAATACATATAATACATATAATACCATGTATTATATGTTCAACATATAATACACAGTATTATTGCAAATAGTATCTGCAAGATGTATATTAATGAAACAATATATGGATACTATGTTTATAGTTGGTTTATGAAAAAAAAGTTGACTGAACCGATGGAAACAAACAAACATATTTTGACTATTTGAATAAATGGACGTGCATTAGAAATTAGGAGTAGAAGATGGAATACATCTTGGATCTTGATCCAAGATGGCGGCGCGGCAGTAGTGCGGCAGCGGCCACTCCGGATACAAAATGGTGCTTTTTTTGTCTTTAGCTCGACTTTTATCGGCCCACATCGGAGCTACAGGTGTTCATGTATATCACCGCCAGAAACCTTTAGACTACAGTAACAACACCATATACACTCTGCACAATGATCTGCTGGAGAAGCTACGCAATCTCAGCTTGTGGCCGAGATTGGACCAGGCCTCCAGCCCTCAACATCACCGGATGCCAGTGGCCGGGGGAGGGGACATCAAAAGCGGTGCGCGAAAAAAACAGAAGCACTAAAAACAAACCCTAGTCAGCCGGCTCTCCCATCCATCCTGCTCTCCAATGTCTGCTCCCTGGACAATAAACTGGATTACACCCGACTCTGTGAAAACAAAGGCGTTTGCTGGAGATGTGACTCAGTGACAGAGTTCCGGACGCCGCCATTCAGCTACACGGGCTAGCCTCATTTTGTGCCGACAGAAACACAGCTCTGTGCGGTAACACTCAGCGGTAAGAACCAGCACTAATGCTAGTGATGCGCTCTGCAAACTGTATGGGGCTATTAGCGAACTTCAGATTCAAACCCTTATAGACTGTTTATTGTTGCCGGAGATTTCAACCATGCAAATCTCAAGACAGTGCTCCCTAAATTCCATGAGCATGTGGACTTTGCAACGAGAGGGAAAAACGCGCTGGACCTTGTTTACACAAACACCGGCGCATACCAAGCGGAGCCCCGCCACCACCTCAGCTACTCAGACCACATCTCTGTTATGCGAATCCCAGCATACAGGCCGCTCGTCAGACACTCAAAACCCGTTATGAAGCAGGTGAAAACCTGGCCAGCAGGAGCAATCTCTGCTCTTCAGAACTGTTTTGAACACACTGACTGGCACATGTTTAGGGAAGCGGCAACTGACGGAAACTTCACCAACCTGGAGAAATACACAACATCAGCGACCAACTATATCAGCAAGTGCATTGATGACGTCACTGTCTCCAAGACCATCACCGCATGCTCCAACCAGAAGCCGTGGATGACTGCAGAGGTGCGTGCGCTACTGAGAACCCGAGACTCTGCCCTCAGGACAGGCAACAAGGTGGCCCTAAGAACAGCGAGGGCCAAACTGTCCAGGGCTATTAGAGAGGCAAAGCGCACACACGTTTAGAGAATCTACAGTCACTTCAAGGCCAGCAGAGACACATGGCGCATGTGGCAGGGCATCCAGGCTATCACCAATTACAGGACAACACCACCTGCCTGTGATAGTGATGCCTCCCTCCCAGATGCACTGAATGACTTCTACGCTCGGTTTAAAGCAAATAATAATGTGGCGGCGAGGAAGACCACCCCTCCTTCCAATGAGCAGGTGCTGTGTCTAACCACGGCTGATGTGAGTAAGACTCTACACAGAGTTAACCGACGGAAGGCTTCTGGACCAGATAACATTCCTGGTAGAGTGCTCAGAGTTCAAGTTCAAGAGAGCTTTATTGTCATTACAACTATATACAGCTGATGCCACACATAGTACAACGAAACAAAGTTTCTCCAGGACCATAGTGCTACACAAAACAACAAAGAGCCACATAAGACAGCAAGAGCTACATCAACAATAAAGAGCTATGACATAACACAACAAAAGTCTAACACAAAGCTACATACAAGTGCATGATGAGTACTGTATAACAATACAATATGCCACAGGACTGATACATAAAATATAGCGCAGACTAAGGTGCAGTTTATGGCATTGTGCAAATAGGTATGGCAGGCTATAAAGTGGCTGTGCATTTATAGAGTGGTATAAAGTGACAGTGCATACCTGTATTAACAGTAAACATTAGCAGCAGAAAAAAAGATGGTACAAACATTTAGCAGCAAAAGTTAATGTCATCAACATTTAGTCATAGACAGTAAACATTTATCAGCAGAAGTTAATATACCTGTGTGTGTTTGTATAGTGAACATGAGTTTATTATTGTTATTGTTATTGTTAAGAAGCCTGACGGCTTGTGGATAGAAGCTGTTCGACAGTCTGGTAGTGTGGGCCCGCAGCAAGTTTCTTGGTGTTCACCTGGTGAAGAACCTCACCTGGTCGCTCAACACCAGTTCCTGTACTTTCTGTGAAATGGAGAGCACCCTGAGCAGCTGCATTACTGCCTGGTTTGGAAATTGCACCGTTTCGGACCGCACAACCCTGCAGTGGATAGTGAGAACAGCTGAGAAGATCATCGGGTTCTCTTTTCCCTCCATCATGGACATTCACACCTCACACTGCATCCGCAAAGCCACCAGCATTGTGGATGACCTCACGCACCCCTCACACACACTCCTTACCCTCCTGCCGTCTGGTAAACTGTACCGAAGCATTCGGGCCCTCACAACCAGACTATGCAATAGTTTCTTTCCCTATGCCATCAGACTCCTAAATACTCAATAACCATTTGCCATTTAATTAAATATTGGCACTAGTCACTTTTAACAGAACTGTGTACTGGTCGGTGCTGCACTGGGACCTACTATGTCATTGTCTGTCCCAGTAGTCATTGTACTGTCTTGTGCTGTCTGTTTGCACTTGGGCACTTTATGTATATAAATTATGTAAAATGTCCCTTTTTGTTCTGTGTTGTTCTGTGTCATCCTACGTAGCACCTTGGTCTTGGAGAAACGTTGTTTCGTTTCACTTTGTACTTTTATTTGGCTGAAATGACAAACTCCACTTTGACTCTGTCATTATGTGTGAAAGCCTGTACTTCTTTCAGTGGTCTGTGAGAGGGTAATGTATTCAGACTGCCAACTAAAACATTATTTACAAAAAAGTGACAAGATTTTACTGTTTGTACAGTAACATACTGCATATTTTTACAAACACAGTAGATAATGCTGGTGACTACATTACGTAAATAGTTAATTACTGAATATCTCATGTATGATTTCAAAACTATTGACACAGAATATAGATGGTTTCTTTAAACAAACCTTTAAAATAAAACAAAAGCAACACATAAATCCTTAGTGTAGTACACAGCTTTCTTTGTTCCAGAGGAACAACATGGTAAATATTTGCATCTGCCAAATGCAAGTGCACCAGTCTAAACTCAGTCTTTTTCCATCTCTTGCTTCAAACTCAGTGGTCTTATCCGCATGCAGGTTCATGAGTCAGTTAACATGATAAGAATCATATTAGGCAAGATGTGCCGTTTAAGTCGATGGATTACTGGTAATAATGTTGCGAATAATGTTCCGTTTGTTGCGCACTTGAATGTTTGTTTCACTTTATAAGACCTCAATATATCGCCAGAAACTGTATGGATTCATTTTGTGTTCCCTGTGACTGCTGTTTTGACTCTCCAAGAGATAACACTTGTTGAATAAAATATTAGTAATTGCCAAATAGTATTGTTATAGCTAAAAATCTTATTTACTGTTCTGCTGAGGAGAAACACCTTGGATGGCCTGAGGGTAAATTACATTTTCATTTCTGGATGAGCTTTTGGACTTTCCCTCTGGATTACTTTAAGGACCTTTTACGACTGCAATGGCCTGCAATGGAATCCTCCAGTGTTTGTTGGCCCTGGAGATGCAGTCACAGTGCTTCCCCATCGAGCGAGCCAAAATTGAATTCATAATCTCCCTGCTGATGAGGTGAGTGCTACAACGGGCAGAATCTGGCATCAAGACGGTCCATTTACCCAGTCCCTGACCAAGTTCCTTTATCACTTCTGAAAAGTCTTTGGCAGGCAAGTGGGAGATACTACTATCGGTGTGCAATTTTACCACCTCTGTCATAGTAAAATGTCTATTAATGATTATTAAAGTTTCGTACTCTAGCTCTGTTTATACTGTGGTGCTGGGGAATTATTTTTACATCTTCCATTTGCCCTCCTGGACCTGTAATAAGTTTTGCTCATACATCCACAATTAATAAACCTCCACTCACCGCTAAAGACATCCTTACTGCTGGTTGATCCATCACAACCTGGTCATTTCTTGGGAACATGGCAAACTCCTAAAGTGGGGTGACAACTGTTTACCTGGGTGTTTTTCTCAATGTCTTCCTATCATCTCCCAGGCTCCACAGATCCTCCCTGTAAACTCCACATCTATTGAGACTCCAGTAGAACATCAGTCTGTGGATTGATCAGTCTCCCAAGGTCGTACCCCAAGTGTCACTACATATACACATATACCAAGGTCTCGCTCCTCTTTCAGATGTAACTGAGATGTTAGTTTTGAGTGTGAGTTCTTTCTTTGAGAATGTGTAGTTTGGACGTTTTTGTTCTTTGAATATTATTCTTGACGTGGTGAAGACCTATAATGAATGCTCAGAGACGGTAGATCCATATGCAGCATTTATTCAACAGAAACAGCGTTAAACAGGCAAGGGTCAAAACACAGCAAACAGGGGCAACACAGGTAATCCAAAAACGTGAACAGTTCTAGGCAGAAAGGTCAGGGCAGGCGGCTAACAACAAGGGTAATCCAATAACAAAGCGTAATCCAAAGGGCAGGCAGCAAACAATCAAAAAACGGGAGACAGTCCAAGGTAAGTATCCAGGTAAGTAATCACAGGGAATAAACGCTCAGAATTGTTCACTCAAGGCAAAACAAGACTTCGCCATGAGTTCATGTTGGGGGTGAGTATTTAAAGGGTGAATGATTACAAATGGCCGCCAGCTGTGGCGGGCGTGGTCCCAGCACGGGGTTCTGGGTAATGTAGTTCGTGACAAGACCACTCAAAACTCTTTCATCAAAAAATTTAAAAATCTATTTATCTCTTTCACAGAATACTCCAGGCACACACTTGATCACACTGTCATGTATAATATAAAGGATTTGGGTGTCCTGTTTCTTTGCTATAAGCATAAGATGATCAGTGGGTGTGTAAGAAAAATATCAGATAAAAGATCAGATAATTTAATTTGATTATATTTTATTAAAAAAGATGTGTAAAAAGATGTGTAAATGAGAAAATTGTTGATAATGGCATGTGTAACTGTGGATCATATTGCGCTGAATATGAGAGTTGCTGCACTGTGAACAATGGAGAGAAAATTTATGCTAAACCACAAATATAATGCACATTCACATATGTGATGTGTTGTGAAAAATACAGCTTTCATTGGTCCATGTGCCCGGTCAAAGCAACGTGGAAAAATTAAATACTATAGTTTTCAGATCAGTTTATAGATCATTGATCAGTTTAGACAGTGGGTTATAATGAGTTCAGGCTATGGCAAAACAATTATGTATAAGCAATTTGTGTTCAAATGGAGCTAAGCCATTGTTCGTGTCTGTTGAATATTTCAACATGGCAGAAAGACTATTGCTTATTTTATAAAAAAAAAAGCAGAAAAGTGAGAAGGCTAAATGGAACAAAATGTTATTAGTTTCATAAAGACTGATTTAGGTTTCTTTCTTAGAGAGAGAGAGAGAGAGAGAGAGAGAGAGAGGGAGAGAGAAAGAGAGAGACTTTTTTTTTTACTTTTAGTCCTTCTTTATTTTTAAACATTGTTCCATTATCAGAATGTCCATATATAATTTTAAAAACAAAAAATATTAAAATAAAAAAATAAATAAATAAGTAAATAAACATAAAATCCAATAAACACAAATCTATTCATGTTCACATAAAAATCATTCAAACCCCAAGTAAAAATAATCAGTTACAAAATACATTTAAAAATAAAGAAGTAAACAATCATCTAGGTCAACTTCACAAATACAATTGTTAATAGCCCATTTGCTTTTAAAACTCTCAATATCATTCACTAGTTTATGATACATAAACTCAATTTTAATACGAGTTTTTAAAACCCCTTTTAAGATAGACACAACATCAGCTAACCCAGCACTTTCCAACCGATGTTTTCTAGACAGCCATACAGCTAATTTTGCTTGACCAAAAAGGAAATTAATCAGAACCAGTGCTTCTCTCTTATTTCTTCTATATTTTGGACCATAAATGAAAAATGCTGGAGTAAACATTTCCTCTAAAACATGAACCCACTCTTTTCAAATACAAAACAAAGGTTGAAGCCTTTCACACTTTAAAAACAAATGGAAAACAGTTTCTTGTTCTTTACAAAAAGGACAGCCTACCCCTACCTGCGGATCAATGTGTGCTCTGTATCTGTTTGTAGCTATAA
>JAZGTK010010316.1:0-16494 GCA_036877625.1 Ambastaia sidthimunki | reverse complement strand
ACACAGACAGATAGACACACACGGTTTCAGGCAGATACACACATGCACACACAAAAACTGAAGGACACCACACAAAGCACCTAGCTGGCACATTCAGATGCGGAGCAAAAAGTCTCTGTGTGTTCTAAAAAATAAAAATCAACAAGCTTTTGAGGCTGTGACTTCTCCATGGGGGTGAACCAAGAGACACGCAAACCCCACCCATACTGTGTTTGTGTTATCAGAGGAAATCACACTGCCAAACTTTTACTACACATCCAAGTATCTGATCTAATTTAAACACACTGGCTGAACTGATGGAGTCATTTTGTACATTTTTAGTACATTTTTAGTACATTTTAATACATTTTTAGTACATTTTAGGTGGTTTAATCAGGGTCATAACCCCACACTGAAGGGCAAATAGTCACTACAATAAAGCAAGCAGTGCTTATTTACAGAGTTTTTTAATTAGTGACTTTACTCAACCCCCTCAACTGTTGAATATTTGCTTTCATTAGTTCTAATGAAGCTTTACTGCTAAATTCTGCAGGTGACAGCAGATCTTACATTCATGAATGTTAAATGTCTAAAACAGCCAGTCATCACATTTTTGCTTGATTGAGGTCAATTCCACACAGGGTCAAGCTGTGACCTTCTAATGCAAGACGCCTGTATCGCATTCGTGTCAGTTCATGCCAGACAAAGACGGCGCAGCTCGGGCGGGTCATCGCAGTAAGCGGGAGAGAGCGTACCACACTCAGACAGACATCAGACTCAGCAATCTGACTGAAAACAAATCAGAAAATCTTCTGAGAGACAAGACAAAGAATCTAGAGACACGCATCACTGTCAGCACGGCTCACTGTTCATCTGACAAAACATCTCTTTCCAAAAGTAGCACCTAAAATGATGGAACAATACAGCTGCAGTTTTAACATGCGATCTAATGGTGCTGTATTGCAGAATTCTGCATGTGCCAGCATACTGCAAATTAACAAAAGCTAAACACTCACTCTGGTGAAAGCCCAATAACATGCAAGTCAAGTCATGACATTATTGGTTAATTTCACATTTCCATAAGTTTAAGGTGTGAACTTTCAAGGCAAGATGTTTCCACGCCAACTGCTTCTGTTCATGTCACTCAGTGTGTGCACAGACGCGTGGCTCGTCGCATCAGGTGTGATGGTGGCAATGCTGAGGCAGGGTGAGGAATCCCAGACCAAATAACCCTGCAAATCAGTGAGACAAAGAGTCTCACAACTCACATCACATCTCACGGAGATGCAGCCGATTTCTTTAGCGCTGGAACTGACACTTTGAATGCAAACTGAGAGTAAGAGTGACGGGATTTACAAGTCTCTTTGATCCTAACCATGAAAGTGTGTGTGTGAGTGTATGAGTGTGTGTGAGAGAGAGAGAGAAAGAGAGACAGAGAGAGAGAGAGAGAGAGAGAGAGAGAGAGAGAGAGCGTGTATGGGGTGTGCAGTAGTTAATCACCACCTCTGTGCAGGTGGAGGGGGGGTTAGTTCGCATTTCCATACTCTACGCCCAAGCAGAAGGGGTGAAGGGTGATACTTTGGGAAATATGAAAACAGAGGAGTGTGTGTAGACAGGGAAGGTAGGGAAAATTGAAAGGTAAAAACAAAAGCGAGTGCCTAGCTGTTTGATAAACGGGACGGGAGAACGAAGCGGAGTGCGATTAAAAAAAACAGCGATTAGCATCGTAATCTCTTACATATTTTACTGCTGACAGTCGTATGATTCTCAGATTTATAATATTTTACAGATGAAGCTCAGTTTCATATTTACTCAGTCTTCATTTTCCATCTTCCTCCATGTAATCTGAACTCTCTTTATCTCTCTGTTGCAATCTGTCCTCCAAAACCACCTCTTCATCTTGTCTTTATACTCTCCAACCGAGCTCATGAATATTTCTCGCATGTTTCACGCACACGCTAGATATCTGATATCATCCTCGACAGGGATGGTCTGCAGTGAGAGAGGTTAACGGGGTGTTGCAGTGCTCAGTTTGGGTCCTGAAGGAATTTATGGTGGAAAAAAATGAAACGGTTTCAGACAAACTAAGTGACCAATCATCTCCAACTCCCTGTAATTATCACCTCTCCAAACAAACAAACATGATGACGTCTTATTTTGATGATAATGAGGCTTAATGGCCACAATGGGAGATATAATGATGTTCAAGCTGAGCATTCATCACAGGAAGAGTCAGTGAATCTACTTCACAACAACCAGAGCTGCTTCCTAAAAGCAAACGCAGTAAACATGCAGAAAAAACGTGTTATTTTAATTTTACGCTGATTGATTTTAGCAGCTCTTGCAGGTAAGGATGATGTGCATCTATATTCATAAGCTGGAGGAGTGTGTCTACTCTCAGTGAATGTTAAAAACAGCTCTGAAACTATCAGCCGTATCATTATTAGATTTCACCTTCAGCTCTAATTTTCATACTGCCAGACTTTCTCTCTTTCGCGTGCAAACGGCCTCACTGCTTTCATCAGCACCTGACAAGCATCTGCGTGCATAAAACTGCAACATTAATTAAGTGATGCGGGCAGATAAGCTCACGCCCACGCCAGTGAAAACAACAGAGAGCTGCTGTTACATTCAACAACTGTTTCTTACATTACACACCCTGTTTAATAGCTGTTTTAGGGGCTGGAAACAACAGATACAGCTGTATGTTTCTGTCTGCCCGGCTGGGGACTGTAATAGCTTTGTATGAAGGTTCCCCAAAGTGTTTACAAGGCACTTTACAGGATAAGGCGCTGCCTTTGAAGATGAAAAAAATGCAAATACGCAGAAGTGCAATTTCAAATTAGGGACTAAAGAGGAAAAATTTGTTCATGGGGGAGCCTGCACAAAACAATAACAGAAAGCCAAAAATCAGCGGATTACACCCCCATATGCTGAACACAAGGTAACAACCCACCACTCCTGAGGGAGGGCGAGGGGGGAGGCGTTTAGAGGAGAGACAATGGAGTCATAACAAGACAGGGAGTGGGGACAGAGCGTGTGCACATGAAAAGAAAGAGTTCAGTTTTCATTTCTGCGGGTCTGAAACTTGGTAGAGCTCAGAGAACAGACACAATCCCAAACATGACTTCCAGAGCAGCACACCACAGCTCCCAGAGTAGAATATAATAACCACCACTGCTGATAGACAGCCTGAAAACCACGAGTAAATGCGTGATTAAACATCTAGTTATCATCCAATTAAGCCTCAATACATTAAAAACACCCACAACAGGTTACTGTGGTCTGTAGGTCTCTGTAGTCACCGTGGACTAATTAGTCTTGAGAAATGGTTTGGAAACTGCCGGTGCAGCTGTTAATGATGTTGTTTCAGCTAAACTGCACCGATATTCATGTGATGTTATTTATCAGTCCTGTGAAAGCTTTCTACAAAGAACTGATGAAAAACAGTAAAAAAACATATGTAGACAAAATACCTCAAACAAAAGCCAAAGACATACAAACAGCTTAGCTAATAATATTTCAGAAATGTCAACATTTCAACCACAGATACTTAAAGATGAAAACATCTTTGTTTTTCTGTTGAAAGCAAAGCTTTTTTCCAAGAACTTTTACTTGAAATAGAAGAAAGAAATGGTTGAGTATTCTCAGAGGTCCCACACTGCAGTAAATCCTTTATACAGTTTAAAATATGAAAAACAGGCTGAAGCAGAACACAAAGACTCATTGAACTGCTCTGACAGAAACAACACAATATTCCTGCACTGACATTCATATTTAACCAACTAGAGATCATTTCAGACCTTCTGCACAGACATTGTTACATTATTAACTTAATGCAACAATCCTCATCATGTTCCCCAGAGTAACGACACTCTTTAACTTCAGAATGCACTTCATCACATTTCAAAAGCAAAACCTGAACATGGTCCGTATGTCCAGTTTACGATTCGAAATAAATTAAAACAGTCAAACAATGTCAGCGCTTGCAAAACAAAAACACATTATTTTACTCACTTCAGTCCGCGGCTCTGCCTTTCATCCCGTCTGACGTGTGAATGAAGCTCTTGTTATTTATTAAAGCAACAATAAAGCGTTTGTGAGCGACGCCGGTCAATCGCATCACACGTGTCACATTGTTGTGAAGCGACTCAGACCTGCGCGAGCGGCTCGGAGGGAATGGGCGGGGCTTATCGAACACGCAGCACACAGTTTCAATGGAGCGCATGTGGAGTGGGCGTGGTGTGACCTCACGTCACGTGACGGGATGGACTACAGGTGAATTAAATAAAAATGATGAATTACTTTATTGGAAACACGACTTGAAATGACGCTAATATGATACATGTCACAAAAGTAAATGTTGAGAAATCACACCCGTCTCCGTCATTATGAAAACAGCTGAAAAAACGCCCCTAAACCTCACCCGCCCGTAAGCGCGCTGCTCCGCCTGTCAATCATTTTACGCGTTCGGGTGGGCGTGGTCTGGAAAATGAGGAAAACGACAGAAGTTAACAAAACTGCTGAGATTAAATGGCTTCTATAACATATAACATAATTAAACATTGTTATAATGTATACATAACAATAATAGAAGATTTAAAAGATTGTCTTTTAACTTTTGTGTGCATGTAAATTTACACATTAGTCATAATGGTATTAAATATGCACCTATTGATCATTTAAACTGATTCAATGACTACTTTTTATTTACAACTAATTTTTAAAATTTGATTTGGTGGTTTGTAATCATGAGATCAACATTATTTAACATTTTATACTGTATGTAAATAAGCTTTGTTTCTAATAAACTGGTCCATGTAGAAACAAGTATTTAATCTCAGACGTAAATTCAAACCCGTTGCATTTAAAGCTGCATCTCGGGTGGATGTTTGGTGATGGGTGGGGGGCTCCGCACCGCAGCTGGAGTGAGCAGATGGGGTTTGTCACCCGCATGTTTCTGTTGCACTGGGGGTTTTGACATGAACACTGTTGAGTTCTCACAATACCAATTGAAACACTCTCACGTGCTCTGCCTGTAATAGATTCCTCACCATCCGCTGGCTTCATTTGTCAAATGTCACCCGCCTGTGACATTTCCCACGATGTCAACCTACATGTGCATTTTAAATACACCAGAGGGACAATCATTATTGGCACACATGCACACCTTTTTGCAAACTGTTTAAGGGAATTTCTCATTTTTCCGGCAGGAGAACCTGCAGGAGCGGAGATCAGTTTGAGGCCTCTGAAAATCTAAACGAGACAAAAGCAACAAAAGCTAACAGGCTGATTCTTAACACAGCAAAGAAATGAAGACGGCTCATTGTATTTAGTTAGTGCCCAAGAAGAAAGCGATAGAAAGAGAGAGAGGCAGTGAAGTGGAGCGAGGGATGAGATAGAAGGGCTCCCCAGCGGGTTTACTGATGAGCCGGCATGCGGGGAGTCTGGGGGGCTCAGCTGGGGCTGTTTGCCCAGCAGTGAACACCCGTCATGAAGGAGCTCATAAAATATTAATCCAGCACACAAGGAGGCAGAATTGGAAGCACTAGACTGCGAATAAGACGGACAGAGTGACCAGAGAGAAAGAGAGAGAGACAGAAAGAGGAAAAAGAGAGAGAGAGTGATGCAGACCGTGCGACAGCAAGTGTAATGAATGGCCAGGAAGGAGGGGGCTCAGGGCTCAGGGTGACATGTAGTAATTGGGGGGAAATCTGTGTGACGGTGGGTGGAAACTATTATTGGCAGGTGGAACAAAAATGGACCCATCCCAGAAATAATGAAGTGAGGGGGAGGTGGGAGGAAAGACAGGAGCAAAAGATGTGAGAATTGTCTCTCATTTAATTACAATTCCTTTGAATAAAACGCTACCGGTTGCGTGAGACAATGGCACAGAATCAGAAATAGCGGCACATTCAGACACACAGGAAGGTGTCTGAAGGAATGAGGTGGGAGTGTATGTTCACATAAGAAGTTTGCCAGCAAAGGAATGCCCAACAGTTGTGTGTTTACACTCCTGGAGCCAGAGACTGGGCCTGCCACAGAACAATGCTGATCTGTTAGGAGGACTCTCCCCGCTTTTCACTACCAAACACGCTGACACACAAAAACAACCAGTGAATGAAGTGCACACTCACAGAATGCGTCCAGTGCATGCAGTCACATACACATATTACAAATATGTACATATTACACACAAAGGAACATATTACAGTGTTCCTTTAACTCACACACACACAGGATCAGTACACATCAATATATATTAAGATTCAGCGCATTAATATTCTGGAATCGAGGGCAGAGCTGTCAGAACCACCTAAAAGCAATAATCAATATTACGCAGATGTTTATGGTCAGTTGGGAGAGAATTTAAAAACTAAGGAAAGCATTTAAAACTGAAAGAAAGGCTGACAGATATGCAAAGGAAACATGTTCAGACACAAGTATTTTCAAGGATTTAATGTTCCAAAGTTCATAAATAAATCAGGTCAACATTTACTCACTCTTATGTCATTTTAAAGCTGTTTATTGAGCACAGCTGTATGTCATCCAATTAGTGTTTTTGAAATCTGAAATATATTATAAGAAATAAAATCAGAACAGAATAAGAAAACACACTTGGTCAGGCATCCGTGTTCACTGTAGCTCAAAATAAATGTGACATCAGCAGGTAGGTTTTGAATCTTGTGGTTTTCTTGGCGATGCTAAATGAGTCACAGAAGTAATTCAGCCATCACCAGTAGAACCTGCGGTGGTACAAAAAACTCAAACACAACCACCCACCTGTCAAAGCAGGAGAGCATTTAAAAAATGAATAAATGAGTAACAGCAAGTTTGCAAAGACACAAAAAAATGCATTTACACACGTCAGTGCTGCTACAGGCCCAAAGAATCTCTCACAATCAACTGCACCCAAACCTCGTCTCTCTGTCCACTCGACTCTTCATCCTGTTTCTCTGACACAGAACAGTCCAGTCACGCAACGCACAAACCGCATGTCTGTTACACAATCAAAGCCAGACTTGATACAGATGACAGTGTGTGTTAACTGCAACTCTCGGCAGGGTCTGAATGCTGCTTCTGTTGCTGCTGACCTCTTTCCTTTTTACATGAAGAGCCAAAAATCAATCTCTCTCTCTCTCGCCCGCTCTGAGCAGAATAACAAGTGTTGCTGGATATCTGAGGATGTTTCAACTCAGTTTGCATTTCTTTCCCAGAAGCCCCGGAGGCAACAGCAAACGAGAAGCAAGTTTTCCGCACCTCACATGCGATATTACAGTGTCCCTTCAACGCTCTGTCACAGCAGTTGGGATGCGCTAATTGACTATGAATTGAATATATGAATAATTGATGTGTTGTAGCAAATTTGAACACTAGGAGAAAAACGACAGTTAATGGGACTAAAAAGGAATAAATTTGGGGACTGCATGTGTGAAACAAAACAGCTCTCTGAAAAAGACAGATTAATCCAGGAACACACATGGCAACAATAATCTGAACATTTTCTGAAGACAATGTGAGTGTCTGCCTGTGCTAATGTTGCTAACATGTGTCTAGGGTGTTGTAGGTGGTTTCCATGGTGTTGCCATGGTGTTTCCAGTCCTTAGGTGTGGTTTGGGTCTGATGCTCAAAGGATACGTTGCAAAACAACATTTAACTATCTTGTTATATTTCCAATTATAATAATCATAATCATGATTAAAATCTAAACAATAATCTAAACATTACTAATTTGTTTAGGCAAAGAATAGAATGCATATTGAATAAGTTTATTTAAACCTGCCAATGCAACAAAAATATATCTTCCTTACATAGAAGTATCAGAAAACAAGCTTTAATATGAGATTTGCAAATCTCATATAAGTGCAGGTGTCTGTTCAAACACTGATGAATGGTGATGCTTGTCTATTCTTTCTGCTTTCCGTGTTATTAAATGTTTCTCTTTACCCAAAACATCGTCCTGACAGCCCTCACTTCAGCAATGTATTCACATTCAGTCAGGTCAAAATGAAGGTCACACACGCACGCACGCACGCGCACACACACACACACACACACACACACACACACAGCTGTCTGGGTGTTTGTCAAAAAGGGAGACAGGGAGGAAGAGGGAGGGAGAGAGAGAGAGAGAGCGAGAGCGAGAGAGAGAGAGAGAGAGAGAGAGAGAGAGAGAGAGAGAGATTATCAATGTAGCAAAACAGGTTTGACAACAAAGGCAACCAACATCCCTGTGAAACATGAGAACATATTTGATCCCTGAATCTCTCAATTACTTGGAAACGGACGTTATTTCATGAGAAAAAAATCTTAGTTTTATTATGAAATCTACAGTTCACTATAAGACCCTGACAGCACCCCCATAAATCACAAGGGCTTCAATTACAACAGCACACTGCAACACACTGGATCAGAAGCGTAAAACAGAGCAGAAGACAATTTCTGGGTTTAACTGGGGGAAGATTTAACCATCACTCATCTCAAAGTGAAGAAATCCGGCTAGATGAGAAAAGACATTCATTTATGCAGATGTGTGGTCATATGTAACATCAGTATGTTTCCATTCCACATTAAACTCAATCTGTGAAATATCTGTGCACACTAGCACGAAAAACACTCACAGTACTGTTTCTCCTCTATTGTTTTAAAGCTTAAATGAACTATTTGCTTTACAAAAACACTTAAACTTGCTCTAAAACACAGTGGTTGAGAAATTTTTACGTGCTTGCTTGTCATTTTTCAAAACTCATTCATTTGCATTTTATATTCATTTGCATTTTATATGGCTGATACACGCCAGTCTTTAACTGAAGTTATAAAGATTTTAACAAACTTTATTTTTTAACTATATGTAACACATCTGTATATTTCCACAAGCATAAAGAGTCACATCTGTTAAACATGCCGGATGCTTCTGTTGAACTTTCTGTTTTTCTGTGCAAACTGAGTGATGAGTGAAAAGATGAAAGTGTTAGTTAACAGTGAGCCACAGACGCTCCGTTAACACACATATCTGAGAGTCTTCTGCTTAAATACAATCTACAGCACAAAGAGCTCGAGTGACGCGGTGTGTGTGTGTGTGTGTGTGTGTGTGTGTGTGTGACGCTGCGGCTCTCAGACAGCTGTGGAGTAAAGACACCAATTACAGACGCAACCGGTCTCTCACACACACTGTTACACCCTCTATAATCTACCCTGCAAATCTCACTCCCACGTCCTGTTAAAAGAGAGAGAGAGAAACAGAGAGAAGAACAGACATACAGAGAGAAACGACATCCTGAGATCACACGAGAGACTGATGGAGAGGACCAGAGTGAGACCAAACGAGAGAAAACGCAGAAGAAAACAGAGACTGACTAACAGGAAGTGGTGGACGGAAAACAGGAAGTAAAGGGAAAGAAGGAAATAGATAGGAGAAGCAGAAAGCAGCAGATGACTGTGGAGAGAGAGAATGGAAGAGGGTGTGATATCACTGACATGTGGAGATGATGATTTTGGCTTGAATAACTGTGTTTGTTTGCCCGTCCTTCTGGGCAGAGATCACTGTCATTATACTGACACATGAGAACTCACTGCCGGATGTGTGTGCTGAGACCTGCAGAGAGACACTGTCGGTCTGGGACGGTTCTCTGTAAATACACACTTGCTCAAAGCAGCTCCAGTGAACAGTTGCTGGTCATCGAGCCTCAGGCATGAGTAACCCAAAGAGCCAATCAACAGAGAGAGAGAGAAAGAGAGAGATAGAGAGAGACAGAGATAGACAGAGAGAGAGAGAGAGAGAGAGAGAGAGAGACAAAAGGCAAATGAGCTTTTCAACCTTGTGCTTTCTTGAATCTGTTTTTCAGTTAGAAAAACAAATTACATTTCATACCACAAAAACAAACAGCCTGAAGTGACCACACACACACACACACACACCAGCACGAGAAAATGAACGAGCGAGAGACACAGACACACTGAAAGAGAGAAAAATAAACCTGGACAATTGCAGGAAAATAGCTCACAGGCCTGTAGAGGAAGAGGCCGAGAGACAAACAAAAGACACAGAGAGAGAGAGAGAGAGAGAGAGAGACAGGGCAGAGTTTTTCGTGGCACACACACACCCAGCCGACGACTTTTCCTGTTTTACACAGTGATTTTACTGTAAGTGTTCATGTGGCCGGTGTAACCCAAACAAATAAAACTTCAAACAGCTGCAAAGTCTCTTCACCAGAGTCTGTCTGTAAACTCAGATTAAACCACTGCAGTGCAGACTGACATTATGAGTGTGTGGAATCAAACGCATCAGCTCTGGGATTAACCAGTCGAGCAGTTATGTGATGGAGTTTGTTAAACACTGCCAGTGGAGAAGCCCCGTCTCATCATCAGATAACTATGACCTGTAAAAGAAACAAGGAAGAAAGAATGGAGTAAATGAGAGATAGAGAAAGAGAGAGAGAGAGAGAGAGAGAGAGAGAGAGAGGGAGAGAGAGAAGGGGGAGAGGGAGAAACAGAGGGAACGTTAAAGAAACTAATATACTTTGGATGATATAAGTGTGGAATCTCGTGAGGTTTCATTAGATTGAGTTGTGAAAGTTTTATTGCTCAGAGGTTTCTGTTTTATAGCTCAACAGCATTACTGAGTTCTCAGATGTTTCATTTAAATATAAACTTTGACTCACATTTCTCCTAAAATTCCCTAGAATAATTAAAAGTAGATTTCTAAAGCACAACACACTGCTTTAATGCTTGAGTGATGCAGGTGTTTGTATGTTTCCAGCATGCTGCTCTGTGGTTGTTACACTGTTCTGGCCGGTTGCCAGGGTGGTGCTAGGTCGTCACTAAGTTGTTTTTCAATGGCTTTTTAGCTGTTGCCGTGTTTGTTCACTGGCCCAATTCAAAACAGGCCATCCCCAAAACATAATGACATTCTGCTCTGTAAATGTGATATAGGTTCTGCCTCATTTTAAGCCTATGGGATTCTTTCACCTACTTATTTTTCAGCCAGGCAGACGTCCAATCGCTTCTGGAAATTCAGTTTTCAATACGAGTGTGACTAAACTACTAAACTGCATTTCCCATGATTCTCTGTGGCAGCAAAGAATGATTAGATTTACTCATATATCATCAATGACACACCTAACCTGCGTCCTCCATTGGCACCAAGCAGCTTCTAAAAATATAAAAAAGCTCAATGCCTGTTTTATTGCAATCAACTGAATGCAGTGCAGATGAAAATTTCTCCAAACTCCTGCGCAGTGAGAGTTTCATCACCACCAGTTTCCAGTTTCCAAACGGAGACACACGCGCTGTGTGATTGCGTTTGTGCTGCTGGTAGTTCAGTGAGTGTAAACACAACCTCACAGTGGATAATGTGGTGCTACAGCAGGACTGGAGAGCGTTTAGAGGGTTTTTGAGTTTGAAGAGCTCATTTCATGTGAGGAGCGAGCCGGCGTGAGACAGAGAAACAGATGCAACCACCCGCCTCCACTCGCTCCTACTGT
This sequence comes from Ambastaia sidthimunki, assembly GCA_036877625.1. NCBI lineage: Eukaryota > Metazoa > Chordata > Actinopteri > Cypriniformes > Botiidae > Ambastaia > Ambastaia sidthimunki. The sequence goes on along the minus strand of JAZGTK010010316.1, from coordinate 5,032 downwards.
AAGCACACTCTTCCTTTATCCGCCTCTTCTTTCATTCCTGCTATTTCAGTGGCGGTCGGGAAACACTGCCTAGTGCAGGAAACCACCGGGGGGCTCAATACCATGTTTCCCCTAAATGTGTTTTAGATTATTCCTGACTAAACCCTCAGACTGATATCTCCATCCTCAGATGCGATTGGTCAAAACAGATGCGATTGGTCAGCGTTAATCGTTTCTTATATAATGAGTGAAAAACTAAACGGAAAAAAGGATATTCACAGGATATCAAAAAATCATTCATTTTTAATGCTACCTTGAGCATGACGACAAGAGTTGTGATGTCTGCATCATGACAGCCAATCAGGAGAGAAAAACAGAGGCTGGTGTGATCAGGAGCTCTTCACACACACACACACACACACACACGCTTGACAGGATCCAAGTTTTCTAATCTGTCTGCACCCTGTGAGAGAAGCCCGTCCTCTTAATCTCCAGACAGCCACTGTGACGGGGGGAAATCCAGGGTCCCTCATCACCTCACCTTTGAAACACAGCCCACCACAGACACACACACACATACACTTTGATCAATGTTAATACACACCATGGCTGATCTATGAAGATAAATCTCTAATGAAGATAAATCGCAAATAAAATCTCTGGTGAGACTAGAAGATGATTATATGATGACAGATCTGTGTTTATTCACTAAACTATAATTTCAGTGCTGTGTCAGATCACTTCCAAACAAACTCCTACAACTCATGACAGCAGTTAAAACTCATGCCTAATGTCTGGAAAAGTGTTTTGTTTTTGCAATGTTGCCCTGGGACGTTTCAAACATGTGACGCGCACACACACACACACACACACACATTACGTATGCTCGCATGTTTCCAGGGATAGACACTAAACAGTAAGTGTGAGTTTATCTGGTTCTGGAGCAGGTGTACACACACAAGCATGTCTGAATCTGGCCCCTTCTCCTCTTGCCCTTTGGCCACTCGCTGGGTGTCATTTTCTCTGGTGTATAAGTTGCACAGCTTCCCTCCCCCTGCTGTCACTCTCATCACACACACACACAGTTTGACTGGACAGACCTGTATGGTCTTCCTGTGCTCATTTCCATTCTTTATCACTGCAACAGGAGTTTGCATACTTATATGAATGTGTTCTGTGGCCCTGTACAAACATCACACCAGTAACCAAAGCAACATCCGCCGTTGAAACAGCTTAACAACAGAGAGACAGAACAATCCAGAAAATTGACTCATTGGAAAACAGTCAATATCCAATAGAAACCTCCTATCATGAGGGTCTTTCTTCATTTAATTTCACAGTTTGTGTGCTCTGCAGAAAGACTGATCCTCAGATACTCTGAACTCGTACATGAGTGATTAACAATGAACTAACAGATGTCCGCTTTGTGCCTGTACAACGTGTGTGTGTGTGTGTGTGTGTGTGTGTGCTGAAGTGGGGGGTTGGTAGGTAAACTGGTGTGTGTGTGTTCATCTGATCCTTTGGACAGGAAATCTCATTATAATCCAGATTGTATACGGAGGGCAGTTCGTGTCAAACTGGAAACCTCTTCAGCATCTCCACATTTAATCAGTTTGAATGAAAGTAAACTCAGGGTTCAGATGTAACAATGAAAATCTCTTTCTGTTCTCACCACATCACCTAGAACGGGTGTAATCAGATTCAGGTCAAATGCATCACACTCTGAATGTAATTCATTCAGTCCATCATAATCACCAATTTCACATGTAAATCACTGCACTGAATCACATATAATACTGCAATTACATTTCAAGCTCATTCTCAGCATCTTGTTGTGACATTTTAGATCAATAAACTCAGTAAAACTATAAAACGAAACAATCTGCAAGTTAGTCTTTTCATTTAACAATATAATCACATATTCATGATTGGTGAGGAGTTTGAATTTATTATTAACCACAGAAAAAAAATTATTAACAAAATATTGGTCAACCACTAATTTGAATATTTATTCAGAATCTTTCCCATTAAATGCAGGAGTTTGACTGAGAGAGAAACAATGATCAACATCACAGACCTGCAGCAGTGTCGAAGACTCACGCCAATCAGATACAAAGACCAATATTTCAAAAACATGGAATGGGGCAAGATTTTACAGGTTATGTGAAAGAGTTCAAACTTTTGACACGTCGTAATACATTTGAATGATCTTAAATTAGGTCATTAAATACTGATGTACATTATTCATCAGCACATTGTAATCAACCTAATTTTTAATTGATAAACAGCTTTAATTATAAACATTTACTGCTTTCAAATGGAAAAACACTGTTTAAAATAACTGTGCAGTGTGTGTGGCCATGAGCTCTCTAGATATCAGGGTTGGTATTGGTCAATAAAAACCCATATTGGTGAACCACTACTAAACAGCTCGCATGGGACCTGCCGGCCTCATTACTCAGTCCTGCAGTGCTAAGCACATGAGAGAGCAGCAGAGAAAGAGAGATTATTAACAAGAAACAGACCGATCAGTTCAGCAGAAAACAGAAAGAAAGAAAGAAAGAAAGAAAGAAAGAAAGAAAGAAAGAAAGAAAGAAAGAAAGAAAGAAAGAAAGAAAGAAAAATAAAGCTGTGTCTATTTTGAGAGCAAATTATTTCAGCTGAACACAACATCAATTATTCTGTTGATTTTGCCCCTCTTCACAGATCCATATGAATCTGACAGTTTCCATAAGCAGTCATGTGTAGAAAAAGAATGTACTGGAAAAAACAACAGACAGAGAGGAAGAGAGAGAAAGAGAGAGAGAGAGAGAGAGAGAGAGAGAGTGGTGGAGTGTGAAGGACTGACTGCAGAGCTGATCTGGTAAAAATGAGCCAAAATGCTTCAGGTCGCCTCTGTTTGACTCAGCAGCATCTGCTCACATCTCATCATCACCACAACATGAAATCATCACCACAACACTGCCATCACACTTCACCCATCGCTACTGAAATGGTGCTGCTTATTTTACAATGGTGTTTGCTAAGCCAAGTATCACTCTTGATATTGCTGAGAGTTAGGAGTTATCTAACATTAAACTAATATTACTCGTATTATTATAAATAAATAAATAATGAATAAAAGCCATGAACTCTGGAGAGCTGGAGAGTAAAACAGCAGAGAATTAGGGTGAGTTTTCATGAACAACCCCAGCAACCACCCGCATCACCCTAGCAACCGTTTTCTTCAGAAACATCTCATTTATTAGTTTTGTTTTAATGTACCTACATAAGGACACACACACACACACACACACTCAAACACGTTTAACATTGTTGAGATCACATCTGGATTTTGAGGTTTGAAACATCTCAGCAGCTGCTCCATTACTTCCACAAACATCATCTGATGAACAAACACTTCAAGCAGCTTCAGACTTTCCCAACACAAGAGTCCCGTCAGATCAGACATTCAACACAGATGAGAGGTTTTGCCTTTAAAATACTTTCAGATGTATGAGTGTGTCAGGACACCGTCAACATTCCTAAACAATCCCAAACTCAGCAAACACACACACACACATAAACAACCGTTCAGTCAGGTGTGTTTTGTCTGGCTGATTTCTATGGAAAATGTCTGTACTGAGATCAGCTGTTTAATTCTTTATTTTCTGCAAACGTAAATGCAACAATTGTAACAGGATGATGTTTTGAATGTGTCTCTTACCTCACAGATGCTCTGCTGTATCTGCCTCAGTCACTTCATGTCACACATGAGAAAGTCTGATGTGTGTCTGTATTACCGGAGCATCAGACACTCACAGACACCGACAGACACGTGAATGACAGACAGACGCTGAAAGACGCAGAACTGCAGCTGAAAGTCAGAGGAATGAAACTGAAGGCAGGGAGCGGTGAGATAACTTCATATCCACAAACACAGCGACCCCCGCTGGTCACAGATCCTGCCAGACACATCTGAACATCCTCAACTCTCTGCTGGGAATAAAGATGTCTCACCGCTAGACAGATTATTGGTCTGTCCGTCTGTGCTTGTAGACAAATGAATAAGGTAATGTGCCAGCTATCTCTTCTTCTGTCCATCTGTTTCTCTGACACTCTTAGTTCCTTGAAAGTTCTTTGTCAGGCTGTATGGTTTCATAAAGAACCTTAAGCATCCACAAAACCATTTTGCTTCACAAAAGATTCTTTGCAGTACCAAAATGGTTCTTCTATGGTATTGCTGCAAATATCCTATTTTAAGAACTTTCTTTTTAAGAGCACATGTTGGTCTGTCTATCTGACATTCTATCCATCTACCTTTTATCTACCTTGATCTCAGTCTGTCTCATCTTCTCTGAAATCTCTAAAACACATCAGCACAAGGTTAAAAAAATAATGTTTGTTTAAAGAAAATGAAAGCTAAAATGTGCACTGAGCAAGTTTCTCAAAATTTCTGATTGTAAATGGCATTAAAGAAAGTCAAAGAATGGAGAGATGTATTCTCAAGAGAATTTTACTGATGTTTTATTGAATTACAAGAATGTCTTTTTTAATAATTCAGGTTTATGTGCAAAAGGTCCAACAATGAGAGTAATAATTACATTGCAATCAGTATATGTTATCAAACCTAAAGAAAACACAGCAGGTTTCTGTTAGGAAAGATGTTAGTCTGAAATGTCAACTATCATTGCAACAAAAAGATTATTAATGCTGGTTTAAAATACTCACATTGTAAAAGCAAATCTCACATTGTAAAGTATTTCAGAAGGAAACACAGACATTTATACAAGTCAATTTCATACAAATATTATGGACTGGGATTTTTAATTTAAGGCCATTTCTTCATTAGTAAAGCATTTTTGAAATGTTATTAAAAGGTTTGAAATGCTAAGAACACTTTAAAAAAAACTCTTGTGGACAAGTTTCTTTCAGGTTTAGATTTACTACAGTGGTCGAAACACAGAAACATGTTTTAGGTGGCATCAGCCTGGGCTAAAAGGGAAGTGATGTAATGATGACATCACAGGTATTCCTTCAGGTGCTCAGAACATTTAATTACTAGAAAAACATT
>JAZGTK010010315.1:0-16494 GCA_036877625.1 Ambastaia sidthimunki | reverse complement strand
ATAATATCTTTATTCTTGTAGACACACACACCTTGTCCAGCTTCTGCAGGTACAACAGCCCAGCATCACAGGCCATGAGGTAACATGTAAGGCATTCTTCATCTCTCTCAGACAGTCTAACACGGGAAGCACCAGACACACGCTGATGGTCCAAAGACAAACCTGGACATTCACAGACAGCAATATATTTAGGTCAAAGTTGACTTGATTGTAATCCTGGATTACAATCACCAGCAAGCCAAGACTGTTCTCTCATGCTTACAGTATAAATTACAGACAAAACTACACTTGTTAGTTATTAGTTATACATATGATACACATTACTTGTGGGAAAGATCTTAAGACATCATACAGATAAAATGTCAATGTTCTTTTGAGACACTAGAAGACTTTTCCATTTATACACACACATCTATACAATCTGCCTGGAAAAAAGGAATCCTGGTTGCAGCCACTGCTTTGGACAGAAAATAGCAATGTAAATAAATGGATGGATTTCTCGCAACAAGAAGGAATAAAGTCCTTTTAAAACAGTACTACCAAGAGTACTACCACTCAGAATGCCTTGTTGTTTTGTGAATTAATCAAATAACCACAACACTGACATTTGGCTAACATGTTTTGTCATCTCAGATTCATTCACACCATCTCACTAAATCATATTTACCCAGAAGCCACTAGTTCCATACAATTTGAGGAAATAAAAGAGCAGAACAGAAATGGGGAACTGCAGCGGTACCATTAAAAAACTTTACAACTTTTTTTAACATATAAAGAGTTTCACATTTATATTTTTTATAAATATAAAAGACTTATCAATGTTATAGACTTATCATCAGCTATCCCTCACCACACCAAATGTGAGCTGACTTGCTTTAGTGAGTCAGTGGAACATAATACCTGCTGTTGAATGATTGAATGATCTGATTTAACACAAGCATGAACTTGTTATTGTACTAGGGTTTATTTTAGGGCTAGTTGCATGTAATACTGCAAAATGTACATAATTATTACTAAATACAAGTGTAACAAACTGTAAAATAATGTGTTACTGCAATTTCCTCCAAAAGACAGACTAGCCTAAATACAATGATGTGAGCAGAGAGATGAACGGACAGATGGATGGATGGACAGATAGACAGACAAACAGAAACACACATCAGTGAGTCAATGTCATTTGTGCGCATTACTAACTAAATCTCTGGAAGAACAGAACAACCATCACAAGCTCTGCCTGGCACGTCTCTCAAGAGACTCTGCATGGGTTCTGCATCCTAATATTAGCCAAAAGATAATATTATTCATTTCCAGCTTGTCTGTGTGTGAACCTTTGGTGGGGGGTACAGACATGGGCGTCCTTATAAAGAAGCAGCCAGGCAGTCCGATCTTTATCTGCCCAATAACCACTGTGTCTGTGTGGATATAACCAGTTCTTGAACTTGTAACTTGTATTTTAATAAATTACACAATTTGTATAAGTAAGGTTATTCTTCAGTTCACCTTTCAGTAATCTTTTTGTATCGTTTACTCATATTTGACGACAAATAAATTTGGATCGTGTGACATGACATTGACATACACAGTGACATACACAAACAGACAATCATTCTGTGGGTTATATGGTAATTGTGATTACCATGAGTAACATAATTATATATCATGGTATTCACATGGTATTCCATAGAACATTAAATAACATTATGTTAGATATCTTACATATCTTACGAAAATCTTAGAGAGTAAGATAGTGAGAGACAATGTATAAGGAAATCATGGAAAAACATTACAAAAACACACAAAACAAGTGAAACTAAAAATATACATAGACGCGTTCTTGTAGACAATGACGTTTGGCTACAGTCTGTCCCATGAAATGATATGTAAGAAAATACTTCTGCCCGCACACACACTTGTGAATGCAGATATTAATAGTTATTCATACTGTAGCCACAGGGCTGTACTCTTTTAAAACCTGTACACTTGTAGCTTGGTGTTGAATCCAATATAAACATGCTCCAGGCAAAGTCTCAATGGAATGGAGCAATGGAAATGACCTAACTGTATAAATACACAGACCCAGCATTTAAACAGCTCTAGTACTTACTTATATACTGTTTGTGCTTTGAACAAACATCATGGGAGGTATTTGAACAGCAGGACTTTAAGGAGTACACAGAAAGCATATTGTACTATATCAAAACCTGTACAGTCACTGTTAACAAAAGATCTGGGTATTCCCCAACCAGAAGCCCTGGATGACAAGTGAGGTTCAGTCATTACTCAAAGAGTGTAACTCCACATTCAGGTAAGGTGACAAGGCTCAGTACAAAACTGCTAGAGCAACTTGTCACCAACTACAAAACTACAAAAAAACTAAAGCCCTGTCTGTGCTGATGCCTCACTGGCTGAGACCCTGAACCATTTTTTTGCCTGTTTTGGGGTTGTAGTCCACTCTCAAACTCACTGCCTTGACCAACCCCTAGCACCTGCCCTCTTAAACTACAGGAATGTGGGTTCTCAAAAACCTTGGATAGAAGAAAGGCTGCTATTCTATTCTATTTTATTCGCTTTTATACTTTATATAATTTTAGCATAATAGACTCAAAAATCACAGATTCACAGAATTTAGCACAAAAAAGTGCTGGTTTGAAATATTTTTTTCTGATCCCTTTGAACAAATCTTGGAGATCTTTCAATTTCCAACATGACTATACATGCCAAAACTTTAGACAGGATTCATTGTCATTGTTGTCATTTAATTCTATTGACGCCATGCTACCGGAAGCTATTTAAAACAAATAACACAAGCTAAAACTCATTTGCAGTGTTAATGTACCTTGTTATAACTTATTATGATTACACCATAATCAGTCAGGATGAATGAGCAGTGATTTCTCAAGCATTCATACCTTTGATGACAAATGCCTCTGCCAGCATGCGCAGCTGGTATAGTGGCTGCTCCTGGCGAGTGAAATCATCCACTCCCACTCTGGCACACATGCCCTGGGCGTCCCTGTAGTGGCCCTGCACATAGTGCACCTTAGCCAACAGTAGCAGAGCTTCATTCAAGTATCTTGGCTAAAGGGGAAGAGTGGAAATCAATGATGAGAGGAAACCAATGGAAACATAGGGGATTGAAGATTTTTCTCATCTCACAAGTTAAAAACCAAAAACCCTATATTTAATCATTGTTTAGCTCTTCAAACACCACTGCAACAATTACAAGACGCAAGAACTTATGGGAGACTTGGTCTTATTGTGAATGATTCATTGGTGCATGTAAAAAAATGTGTTTACAATCCAATGGTGTGGTAAGGACATCATAAACTGAGTCAAACTTGACAACTGAAAATTTCTTAATCTCCGCCCACCCTGGTTACTGTTGTTCACTCAGAAAAGCTTTACAGAATGACTCACATAAGCGAACTGTGGTTGTTCCATAAACAGTGTGTTTTCTGTAATGTGGCTTTAAAAAGAGGTAAACGTTTAATTTGGGGACTGGAATGAAGTGTGACATTGCAAAGCATTTTATGTGCTACTTTTCTGCAAATAAATTGCTAAATTATGCAGGACCAAAAACTGAGGCTTGTGGGTGGGCAAATTGTCTTTAAGTGTTTTAAAGACGTTCACTTAGTGAACTGTCAGTTGCTGTTATATATAAGATGGAATTTCAGATCAAGTTCTGATGATATCCAAAAAGAGAACAGAGAGAACTGTCCCAAACCTCCAGACGTCCCTTGCAGAGGATGCTGTCTAAGTGAGCTTTGGCCTGGGCAAGTTTGGGCTGTGATTGCTCTGTCAGAGGCGTAGAATTTTTCAGCAGGGTCACGTTCTCTAGTAGACACTCCTCCAGCAGAGCTTCTGCCAACAGCAGTGTCCTGTAATCATCTACAGACAGACAGACAGAGAATGTGAGTAAGGCTGAGAAAATAGAATAGAACATGCTCAGAGATGACTAATTATGGCAGTGTATCATCATTCTGTTCCTTTAAGAATAAAGACTCCGGACCAGCATCATGTCTGGAACAACATTTTGTTGGGAAATGACTTCATGGTGTAATTTGTCATCCAGCAGGACTTTATCTTGACAGAATAGCACGCACTGATAAACGTGCACAGATTGCATGCTGATCTACAAGAGCTGATCAGTTTGTTTTGGCTCAAATATAAAGTCCAAAAAGGTTTGCTTAAAAAAAACATTTGCCCTCATGCATATTTTGTATAAACACTGTGGATGAGGTGTTTCCTGTTTGGTCTGACCTCTCACTCCCCACTGAATCCAGACTTCTGTTATACTGTATGTCAAGCTGACTGGCTTTTTCCTCTGTATGAAAGACGAAAAATAAGAAGTAGCTACAGTATACCACTAAAAAGTCTAGCTGCAGGCCACTGCAGAATATACAGAATACAAAGTTCTGTGGCGTAACATTTGGTTTCCACAGGCAAATCAGTGTCTGTTTGCAGTGGCGAAACCAGACTTGTTGGGTCAGACATCTGATTTGGATGGTGGAGGACACACCCACTTGGAGTGCCATGTGTTAACTACTAGATTGGAGCTATTGATATAACAACAGCAACTGGACAGAGTTTAATCAGTATGTCACCTTTACATTGTTGACTTTAGCAAGGTGAACACTGTGTGATACTGTGAGAGGAATCAGCTGAGTGTTACAGGCACCCAAAATAAAAATACAGTCATTATCAAAGTCCATGCTCTTTTTGTACATACAACAAAAGCATATAATGATCAATGACTTGCTAAAAAGTGCCATAAAAGTGATATATAAAAGTCAAGTGTTGTAAGTCTTTCCATTTGCAATATACAGTAAGCAGGTTTATTGTGCAGTTTCAAGTGCAGTTTCTTCACCTCCTTCTCCTTATGTGGTTGAGTGTGTTGCACTTCCAGCTATATGAAAACAAAGAAGTTCCAGTGTGTATTAAACTACTCTTAAGGTTACTTTTACTTTTTGTCTCTTAAAGGGATACCACACCCAAAATGAGAAATGGCCCATAATTTATTCACCCTTAAAGCATCTAAAGGCATACATGATTTTCATGATTTTTTTCAGCCAAACACAAATAAAAGTTATATTAAATGATATGCTGGTTTATCCAAGCTTTATAACATAGAACACAGTGGCACGCTGGCTTAACGTCGTTAACCGCACATTTTACTGGTTCTACCATGTCACGTGACTAACGTTGTGATAAAACACGCATTCACAATCCAATGAAATTCTGCATTTTTGATATGGAGCCAGTGTGCCACTATGTTCAGTGTAGTCTTTCATACAGATATTTACATTCAAACATACCGAAACAATCGCTAAATATGCTCAAGATTTCTTTCACAAATGTATAGTTTTACTTCAGAAGCTATTGATTAACCCCCCGGGGTCATATGGAGTCGTTTTATGATTAAAGGATGTGCTTTTTGGGGCTTCAAAATCCTGGGCACTATTAAATGCCATTCAAAGATGGGATGAGCCAGGGTTTTATTTACTATAACTCAGATTTTGTTCAGCTGATGCATGACTAGGATGCATCAAGGGTGAGGAATTTATAGGCTATTTCTCAATTTTTGGTTAGTATTTCTTTAAGATTACTGACAGCAATCAAATGACTGACTGGTAGCTGGTAGTTTACTACTAAGCATACTTGACTGCAGTATTCAGTTATATCAGGTGCTGGATAACATGAGTTCTGTCTGTACTTTGCTCAACTGTGAAAACATAAAAGATTTCCAAACACTTTGTTGCAGCAAATCACATTTTAAGTGTAAACACTGCTTTCTACAGTAAACTAATAATACAGTTTTGAAATCACCATGAAGGTGAGTAAATTATGACTCTATCCCTTTAAGTAGAAGCTTCTACCTGTATTAACTTAAGGGTGTGTGCATTCTCATCTGATTCATATGAGTAACTCGCTTTATATACACACAGATACTGTCCCAATACTGATTATCTCATAACTCAAAAATGCATTAACGAATCGAATACCCTAAAAGATACGTTTAAAAAGGGACATGTGACTGATATCAGAGCACACTGAAAAACATGAACAAAGTTTAACAGAACGGTGCAAAGTTCAAGCGGAACAAGACACACACATCACTGCTGGGTCTCTTCTATTCTGTACTGGCACTTACCATCCTCATGCACTCGCGCTGCTGTGAGCTGCTCCACTAAAGACGGTATTTTCTCCCACTGACACTCCGCCCGGCAGCGATCGACCTCTGCCTCTAAGCGGTACTGAGAGAATGAGAGCCGCGCTGTCATCCCGGCGGCGTCTCTGTGTCCGCACTCCACCGACACAAGAGGAGTGACTGCCGACTGTCAACGCAAAACTCACTGAGCATGTGCAAAGTTATCACAAACGGGAAAACATTGGGAGGCTTTGTCCATTTATATGACTGAAGTCGATAGGTGTCAATAATTCCTGTTAATGATTCAATAAGAGTTAAAACATCCGCATTGACCTTTTCTTTAGCTGTGATTCCCTCCCCGGTTGAACCCGCTGAGAATCTATCACTACACTCGGGGTTTCTATTTCTTTAGACCAAACAATTTGCAAGACTTTCCCAGTCGTTCGTAATTACTGGATGAGGTTTTATGGAGATTGCGATCACGAATCGCAATTTTAAGAAGATTTACTATTTAGCTCAAAATAACTATTTAGCTCAGACTAACTAGTATTTATGTTTAACATACATTTCAGTGACTTTACGGTTAGATTTAAATTATATTCATTTCCATAATCTTGGTGGCCAGGCCTGGAAATTCCAGTCTTATTATTCCAATAATATTTCTAGTTTTTCCAAAATAGTGGAAACTGTACACCTTTTTCTTACATTAAGTTTGGTGCCGTTAAATTTAATGTCATAACCCTAACCATGCTCAAAAGTACAGTGGCTGTAGGCTACTAAGGTGTCAATGGTAAAATCATGATAATATCATATATACCAGGATACTTAATGTCTAATATATTCATGCACCAAGGTATTTACATGGTATTCCAAGACACTTCAAAGGATGCCATAGTAGCCTACATGGTCTGCCGAAATATCAACAATACTACACTCACTGAAACACTGTGACACATTAACATAGGTTCTCCTTTAAACAGTGTTAGAAGATTTTATCTTTTAGTCATAAAGTTTTTTTCTATGGTATTGTGGTCATTTTTTTAAAGAAAATAAATACAATAAATGCATGTTTGCAGTCTGGAGAAAAAATTAAAAATAAAGAATGATTCAGACCTAAACAGTTTGTGAAACTTTGTGAAAGTTTAATTGACATTGTTCATGAAAAATATCATTTACTGGGTTGCAACATAGGTGGGTTAGTAGTGATATGTAAATAAAACGTGATATGTGTGATATATAAATGCAGTTTAAAGGGTCTATTATTTTTAGGCAAAGCACTGTCCTTGACCACTGCGTCCTATTACCCTGAAATCCCTTTACTGCTAAATAACTAAATCTATTAAACCAATTAAATCTTGTTAACTCTTTGCAGGGCTTGTTGTAATTAAATAATCAGATCAAAAGTAGGAGCTGCTGATATCATATAGTCTGGGATGAGGCTGACTATGTTTATATAAAAATATTAAAATACAGATTAATTCGATGCAAACACCTGCCACAAAATGCAAATGACAATAAAATGAACTTCGGACACCTGCCTTGGACACACTGTTGAGATGGTAGTGCCATCTAGTGAACGACGTAAACTGCACTTTACAGCTTTTATTGAACCAGACACGGACAACGACAAAAACTCACAAACTTGGTCACATTTGTTTTAAGCGATTTTAATTAATTTGCCATTGGCTTAAAAGCACCTTTAACTTTAGAAATTTGCAGGTAACTCATAATTTTTTAAAGTGTTTTTTTCAATGTCCATCTAAAGTGGTCTATCCATCTGGTCTAATAATTAAACAATTTATCAGCCCTTATCTTCCTATACCTATAAAAACTCTGTATTCTACTAAATGTGCTAAGGTTACTAGAAAATATCACACACACATCTATTGGCTATCCACACATTTCTACCATATCAACAACAATATACTGTACACTGAACCTCCAGTCGTCGAAAAAGAGATTTGGCCCTCTCATTTTCTCTGCAGAGGTTTTCCATGCAGCTGAACGTGGTGAATATTTAACTGGCCACAAAATCATCATCGTTATCATCACTGAGAGTCATACTTGCGCCCATTCATTCCTCCTTTGCATACTGCAGACAGCGTGTGGATTACTGCCCAGTGCACTGGAGTCTACCTTATTATGACGCATTACTCAAATCCAATCAGCGTTCAGCTGTCGTGTCCAACCGGACACACTTACATTTCTGAGTGATAACACCCTTTTTGGTGTTTTTGTATTAATTTTAAACAAAACACTAAATAATTTTAAACAGGACCACTCTTGTTGACTACAACATTTCCATAAGATCAAGTTAACTGTTTAAACTTTATATTATAGTTGTACTTTTATTAATGCCTTTTAATAATGCAAATCTGCGTTGTGTACGCTGTTATATTTGTATTGTAACAAAATAAAAACATGAATAAAAATAATTTGGCATACAATTACAGTTCCAACAAAAACTTGTCCCGTCCAATCAAAATTTAGCTGTCGTGTCCATGAGTTGAAAGGTCGCTACGGCAAGCGAAAGCAGTCATTATTAGCGGAGCTGAGTAAACAGTTGGAGTTCTGTATAACTCAACTGTGTCTGAACAAACACGACGAATATTTACACATCAACTCTGTTTTATAGCAGGTGAGTCAATTTGCATTTTGATGGTTTTATGTTGTTGCAGAATGTACCTTGTGGCCATCTGATTTGTATTACTCCAAACTGAAAACGAGTACCTATATAGCTGGTGTATAGGTGTCTAGACTATACCAGCAATAATTATAGAATATGCATTATATTGATTATAATGATTATATTTCATCTGTTATGGTAATATCTATGTCATTGTTTCATTCCCCGATGTCTTTTGACGCCTGACATTTTTGTCAAGTTCACCCAGATGGCAGACATGTGCCTAATACTCAATAACATAAAGACGTTAATATAGATGTAACATAATATAGACTTGTTTTGTCTATACACAAATATGCGCATCTGTCATCATATTTGACGTTTTATTCTTTTTTCATGATTTTCAAGCGTATGGTACAATCAGTAGTAAAACCTATTCCTTACAGTATGTACTAATACCAAGCAACTGCAGTAGTGAATGGAAGCTGTCGTTAATTTTGAACTGCATGATTTCAGTGTGATGAGATTGAAGGGAAGACATCTATGGGGCTGGTTCCTGCTCTGGTCCAGCTGCGTGCTGTCTGTATGGTCACATGGAGGACAACATGCAGAACATGCTGACTCAAATCAAGTGCATCCACCGATCACCCGGCTGGACAGGAACATGGTTCAGGATAAAGAGTGAGTAGTTTTTCCTGTTTTTAAACCATATCCAGCTTTAAATGGAATGGTGTCTGTGCAACAGAATTGGTTGTCATTGGTTCTCATTTGAAGTTTGCTTATGTTTGACATTGGGTTTGAAAATGCACTCGCAGCCAATTGATCTCTGCACTGGGACAGCTTGTCTAGGTCACTGCCTGCTTTTCAGCCAATATTATAATGTGAAATAAAAGGTTATCTTATTTTGTGAAAACAGGTCTTTATATTGGCAACTTGTTTTAAGTTAAATTCTTAAGACTTTAGGTAACAAATTAAAATGCGTTATATTTTGTTAGTATTATATTTATTTATATTATATTAGAGTAAAAATAAGTTTTTTTAGTTCAGTTGCTGATACAAACAAGTATATATTATGATAGAATTGCATATAATACATATAATTGCCAGATTGTAACACTCAATATACACATCCCACACAAAAATGCTTAAAATATGTGAGAATAGGCAAAGTGCATTGCCCATAGATTTTAGACAAGGTGAATGAATTCGGTTTGTTGCCAGTCAGGTTTAAATAATCACAAAATGGCAAACTAGTTGACAGATACATTTGCTGATCTGTTAGTCTTTCACTGTATATGTTCTTCTGTTGTAGTCACATCATGGAGCATTTAGAAGGGGTGATTGAGAAGCCAGAGTCAGACATGACACCTCAAGAGCTGCAGCTTCACTACTTCAAGATGCATGACTATGATGGCAACAATCTGCTGGATGGACTTGAGCTTGCCACTGCCATCACTCATGTGCATAAAGAGGTGTGTCTGTCTTCTCTGACTTTATAAACAAACAGTCAAGTGTGGACACACCTATACTTTCTGATTCATAGGAAAGTCATCACAACTCTGAAATGCCACAAATGGAAGTATGAAAATTATGTAATACCCAAAACGTTAAGAAAATGAGACACAAACTCAGTATTGTGTTTCAGTTATCCAATATTTAGCCGTCCCTTACCTCTGTCCCATGATAGTTTTGCAACATCCCTCCAACACCCCATCGCCTCACTCTTGGCTGCTGTCTACCTTAGTTAAGGAAGGAAGGGGGTGGGGTGGGGTGGGGTGGGGTGGGGGGGTGTACTCTGGGTTCAGGCCAAATTCTGAGCTCGGAGCCCTCCCCACATACAACATGCCAAATATGCATTTATGAAATTTTGCAATTACATGTTTGTGCAAACTCGTGAAATTCCTGTTAAGTATAAACCTATTGGACTAAAACCCTTCTATACAGCTACCTTTGAGTCTTTTCACTCCACTTTTACACTGTAAAAGATTTTACCATGTTCATAAAATTAATAATGTTTTAGGCTTGCTTTCTATCAGTTATCATGTTGCTTTATTGTGAAGTATCTCCTGCAAAAATTTGAACTAATGTTTTATTACTTCCTGATTAAGCATAATGATATCATCACTTTACTTTCCAGGAAAGAGGAGAGGATAGCCAGCCAATGAGGGAAGAGGATCTCATTAACCTCATTGACGATGTCCTCAGAGATGATGACAAAAACAATGATGGTTACATTGACTATGCAGAGTTTGCAAGGTCTTTAGAGTAAAGAAACTGAAGCATCAACTGGCATACTGTGAATGCAGATTACCTCTGATGTACAGATCCACTGCACATTTCTTCATGTGTATGCAGTCTCATGGGAGCAGAATATTCATGTTCAAACGTAATCACTTTAAAATGCAGTAAAACAATTAGTGAGGGTCATGGCACGAGATGTTTGGGGTTTTTTTGCAGTCAGTGAAATATTTATACCGTGTTGCACTCACATCTGTAAATCTCTTTTCAGAATGGACCCTTGATGCATAAACTGCCAAATGTATCCACTGTAAACAGCCCTATTTTGTGTTATTAAAGAAATGTTTTGCAGTGTGAAAGCTGATGGCTTTGAGAAGCAAAAGAGGGACATAACTGCTTCTCTGATGAATGACAACATGCTTCAAAAATCATGCCTTAAAGAATAATCATTTTGCTGCCTTTGGTAAAAGGGTTTGTTGACCCCAAAAGGACAGTTCTGTCATTATTTACTGCTCTAATGTTGTTTCAAACCCACAAGAATTTTCTTCATGAAACATTAGATGTTAGACAACATCTTAATGAATGACAGCTGCAGAAAAAAGAGCAGCGTCAACATTCTTTAAAATTTCCCTTCTTGTGTCAAACAGAAGAATAGATTAATAACTATGAGAATTTTTAGTTTCTGATAAAATAACCCTCTAAGAAGGGAACACTTACATGGTCAGCTTACACTTACACTTACCTAGTTTTAAACTTACAACAGTTTGCACAGTTTGTACCTGTTTTATTATTCATGATGTTACTTTTGATTTTTTTTTAAAATCTGATCATTGCCCAAGCTTCAATTTAAAATATATTCAGATTTTTGGCTATGATGATTCGGCTATTTGGGTAAAACATAATGAGCTGGCAAAACTGTATCTAACACAGAGATGAGAATTTACGATAAGAATTTTACGTCCTTTTAACGATAAGAGTGAATCTCTGCAAAGACTGAATGTAAACAGTGAATGTAAACAGTGAGGCTATCATCATCATGTCTGATCATCTTATATACAATCTTTGACAATATATGAATTCTTGTATTCAATGGTTAATTTATTTCTACCAAATTTTGATGTTCGTAATAGTCCTTAAAGTGTAAATGAAGTCAGAGCATTTTTTTGTGTACTGAGTAAACATTGGACTTATTTCATGATCAGTTGTTACTGTGTAATGTTAATGGATTTAGAAGGGAAATCAATATAAAAGTTGTCTATGTAATTAATCTATAATTGTCTAGGTTCATACAGCAATAACTGAAATAAACGTGTGTTTGAAATTATAATAAAGAAAATGTCAATCTTGCAAAATCGAAATCTTTAATATTTGCTGTGTGACTTCTAGTACAAAAGAAGCATACAAAAAGAAAGTTTAACGCTTGCTATGGCTCACTAATCAGCTGTAGAACAAAGTATGTATTGTACTTTAAACATCACACAAAAGAGCCCGACATGTTTACCTCTACTTAACGCTATGAAGGCCCCCATTCTCTCTAGTTCCAGTGACCAGCAGGTTCCAGTGCTGATACAGAGGCCAGAGAGATCATGGAAGCGGTGGATGGTCCAATGTTGCGCAGTTGGTTGTACCAGTCATCAGGTTGTCTCATGGCCTGTGATGGAGCAGGGCCTGGAGAACAAGAAAAATGACTGCTGGAGGTTGGATGGGCTGGGTAGCCTCCAGGGGGCAGCACTGAGGAGAATCGTGGTATGTGTGGCAGGGAATGCGGGCACTGGTACTGCCGCCCCATGGCAGAAGAAGACATGCACACGCTGCCAAAGAGAGGCCTGCGTCCTGGCATCACCCCAACTGGCACTGTTTTCTGGGTGATTCGATCCTGCTTCCTCTGCTTGGCACGGCGGTTTTGGAACCAGACCTGCAGGGAGAAAAAATCTGGCAGGTTATGACAGCTTTGAGTCAGCAAAAGTGATCTGACCAGGGGGTCAAGGTTTGGCTGGTAAGCCTGGGCATTTAGCCCCTGCTGGTAGGTGTAATAACCACACCATCTGGACACCAAAAGCAGCTTTCTCCATTCACAGTCATTCAAGTTGTGTATTCTGACAAAATAAAAAGTTTTTGAAGCAACATATAAATCGCATAAAAATGTCATTGTTACAATAAATATTTTTACTAGTATCCTTAGGGGGCTCTTAAAAATTAAATGTACTTTAATGGACTTTCCTATCTGCCATTGAGCTGAATGGGAATAAAAACAGCCCTCTCCAGGTAATAAACATCCATTAATCTAATAATGTCTCTAACTCTCATAGGCCCAAACTTCTTTTGGTTTAAGCAGAACTCCATAAACTGTAACTGAATCCCTCACATGTATTTTATTCTTAAACTACACTTATACGCCTTATACACTTATCATTGATTAAGTTTCTTAGCCAATGATCCAATAGTCTTTTTAAGTCAAACAAACTGTTTTAGCGTTTCTGACAAATGTCTAAATAACAATGTCGTTGCCACACCAGGTAACATTAAGGGTAAGTTACCTGTATGCGAGCCTCGTTTAGTTTGGTGGCTCTTGCCAGCTCCTCTCTATAATAGATATCTGGATAATGGTTCTGTCTGAAAGCCAATTCCAGCTGTTCCAGTTGTTCATTGCTGAAGGTTGTTCTTTGTCGTCTACGGGATGGTGAGGGGTATGTTCTTCCTCGTCCACCTCCACCTCTGTTCTTCTCAAATGTCCCTGAATCTTTCCTTGAGTGATTTTGAACATCTATTTCCAAAAATTCAAAGATGAGAATTCATTATGAGTAGAGCTCTTTGTCATTCCTACATTCATACAGATGATCCCAACACAAAGAGTCGTATAAACAAGGTCTCTTTCTGGTTGCAAGCAATTTCCTCATTGACAGTGAGAGTTATATCATCCACTGGCACCTCTGAGAATGCTATAGGTTCACATCTTTCAAATGATGTTCACCATAGACGAAGGATTTAGGAGCCTCAGTGCTTCCAAACAAAGGACCAGGAAGTCAAAAGACAGCAGGCTTTGCCACCTAAACTTAATATCGTGAGAGAGAGACATACCAAAATCCTAAAGGATTATGCTAAGCTTAGACCAACAATGACCAAAAAGTGACTAATTTGTCAAATTGTGGGACTTGGTTGGCTATTCACAGTGATAGTGTGGGGGGTAAAGGTGGAAGCATTCTTTTTCAGGTATGTTTCAGAAAAGAAACTTACCTGAAAAAGAAAGCTTCCACTTTGAAATTAGCATTTTGAGTGTCATTATCTGTCATTATCAGTATCTGAACTATGAAATATATCACATCAAAAACATGGTTTTAACTCTGTATACCTTATAATTCCTACAAAAAATGTATTAATTTCCACATTACACATAACAGTCAGTGACTTTGTCATGAATATTATTTAGCATATATATAACTTCACTTATATATATTACCAGAAGCAAGTCAGAATGCTCATGCTAGCTGCTGTCAGCTTGTGACCATAGCAATAAAATACAAAAAATACAAAAAGAATAAATAAAAATTCCTAGATGATAATAATAAGTAAATTAATGCACTCTTTGTATTGGTGGTTTACAGAAACACAAACAAAAACACTAAACTAAACACAGACAAAAAAATATCAAAATATCCTTTTTATCTTTTAATATATTGTAATTTGAACAGAAATAGGTATAAAACTAGAATATTTCTGTAGGCCTAAAAAATGTAAAATTCTCACCTGCGCTTGAACTAACGGTGACCTCAGAGTAAGTCTCAGAATACTGTTGCTGAGGTTTGTCAGTGTCCATTGCAAACTCTCTGTGGGCTGCAGACAGGATTCAAGTTTGACCTCCGTCCTGACCAAGCTTTGCTTTTTCACATTAGTCAGGTGTGACATCACAGATCAGTCACGCCTCTCACTGTTCACAGTGATGCTGAAGCCCACAGTAACATGTATGTGTTACTCCTGCTGCAAATCATTTCACCAGCATTTCACCAGCAGAGATTTAATTTAGTGCTGATGATATAATATGTGGTGTGTTTTGTGTATGAATGAAAAATATGCTCCTTATAAATCTGGGTCTCAAGATGTGACATTTTGTAAAATGTTGTGGCTTGGAATTGAGAAATAAAGTGTAATTGACTTCTTTTAACACTAGGTGGAGTAAAAACAAAATAAGTAAACACAACCACAGTTGAACAGAAAAGTAGATATTTGAAAATATTTGTGATCTATTTAGATTAGATCATATTTAGGTTATTTTATATTTGGAACGTTTTTCACTTACAAACAATGTGTGGTATGGCACACTGTGTAGTGTGGCAGACAGAACTGTCCCATTTGCCAGAGTGGGTGAGTTAGTGAGCCTGAGGGACTACAGTCAACCAGACCAGCACTGCCAGGATCTGCCTGTTCTTTCCTGCGGTTAAAACATAATTTATTCACTTTGGGAAAAAGAAAAGGAGTTGGGTTCAAATGTTATTTACTCATCTTATTCTTTAGCCACAGCTGAGTAGCTTTGTGATTTGTGTTTGAGGTCATTGAGAGTATAATAATTCTAGAGTGACCTGGCCTGCACAAAACCCACAGATTCTTCTGAAGTAACTATATTTTACTACACATCTTCCAGCATCTGCTGCCAACTGATTCTCAAATAAATTAATGACCTGGATTGAACATTTGCTTCTGCCAACATCATACATCACAGTTGAATGGAGCTCATCAGGTTATTGTTCTCTGCTTGGTTTGTGCCAAACATAAAATATTTTAAATCTGTCTGTCTATCTGCCTGTGTAAGCCAACATCAAAGTTTGTTTTTTGAATTCCTTTTCACATGAGTTAGATAAGCATTTACATTTAACAGATTAGGCAGAACATTTCTACTTATTATGTAAGCTTACTGTACTCTTTAGTTGTAAACTAATTGTAGTTATTTCCTATTGCCTTATATTTATCAGTACTGTACAGTTACTGTAGTAGGTCTTGTGCTTTAGTAGTGGCTGATGTCTGTACAGTACATGTTTTTAAGTCTTGTGTAAAACAGTAAGGAAGCAGATGGGTGTGTGTGAGTAGGCAGGGTCAGCCCGAGGGCCCGTTCCCAGAGCTGAAGAATCACGGGGACCAGCCAAACTTTGCATACCCCCGGAACGCTGTGGCCAGCCTGCCCCCAAAAGGCCTTTGGGAATTTCCAAAAGTGTAAGGAATTCTGACACAGACTAGACCCAATACAAAACAGGGAGGAGGTTCTACTTGTGAGGCCCACAGTATAACTGCAGCCATAGTCTCTAGTCTCACATGCACAGGCTTGTGCGCATTCACAAATATACAATAATATATGTGCTCTATAATTGTATAGATAACCTAAAGATACTAATAAAGATGGTAAGAAAATCCTCCCAGTTTACTGGGACTGAACCAAGAGTGACCCGCCTGGCCTCCGCCCTTATGGAAGGAATGTAACCCAACACTCTCTGCT
>JAZGTK010010314.1:0-16494 GCA_036877625.1 Ambastaia sidthimunki | reverse complement strand
TGAAAGTCATTGTGCAAAGTTTGTTGTTCAAATTTCTGATCACGCCTTTTGTGATTCAGTTAAAAAAGTCAAGCAGTCTTAGCAGACTCCTGTTACATCAGGAACAGGTGTGTAGTGGAGGCTATGAAGGCAGAGGGTGTAACTAAATAAGTTTGTTTTCTAAGAGTGCACTATTATCAAACATTATCTGTTGCCTAAGAGACGGCATCCCTCAACGTCTGCATCACATTTAAAATACAATGACTCTTTGTGGCCCACATGAATGTCACAGAGCCCTGTTGTCTCCTTTGTGTTATTTGGCTTTCGCTAATTAATTTTATTTGTTATGTGAATGAAGCTTTATGTGCATGTGAAATTTTCCAATTCTGAAAGTGTCATCACCTTTTCATTAATTTTATTGTCCTACAGGCTGTAAGACTCGAAAGAGTTTGAGTTGTATAATTGATACCTTTTAACTTGATGACTGATAGCAGCTGCTCACAATGCCACTGAATGATGAGCGTCCCACCTCCACGTCTACGGTGGCCAGCGAGGACCAGAACAGCGACACTGAGTCATCGGAAAGGTGTGACAGTTTGACCTCAGGAAGCGATGTTGACTGTTCTCGTCAGAGTTTTACCAGTAACTCTTCCAGCCAACACAACTCACCTTCTTGTAAGTTTATCAACACACACACACACTCACAATGTCTTATTGGTCTAGATCAGTTTTTTATACACTAGTCATCATGGTGATTCCATTTTACACTACTGAATTCTTAATGTAACATGAGGTTCATCATAACTCAGTTGTGGTTTTAACACTGTGTTCAGGCAGTCCACCCAAAACCCTGACCCTCGATGAGGTTATGGCTTCAGCACGGGACCTGTCTAATCTCAGTCTGGCTCATGAGATTGTGGTCAACCCCAACTTCCACCTCGAGCCTCCTGAATTACCTCAACACAGGTACCTGATTAATATTGAATTACTATCTGCAGATGTGACTGCAGAGATCCCACCTCATATTAGGTTTCCTAACAATTATAACTGCAAGTAAGTCAAGGGCAAGTAAGTCAAGTGCAAGTAAGTCAAGTCTTAAAGGGTCTTTAAGTCAAGACTAAGGGTCTTAAAGGCATAATTAACCAATAAAGGTAAATTCTGACGTTACTGATGAATTTTTAAATAATCATCATGACACAATTGAAATGCACAAGCATTTTAGAGGTTCAGTGAAAGAATACAGGTTTGAAACAACTTGAGAATGAGTGACGACAATCATTTTTGCATGAACTATTGCAATGGTAGGTTGTGTACAGAATCACAATTGGTCAGTGTCTTGTTTTACCTTATCAGCTTGGAGAAGAGAGTGAAGGAAATGGTGCACAAGGCTTTCTGGGACTGTCTTGAATCAGAGCTGAACGATGACCCTCCAGAGTACGATTATGCCATCAAACTTCTGGAAGAGATCAGAGATGTAGGTCACACGTTTATTGTGATACACTGATGACATGGTGGATGCAATAAGGTTGATTGGTTATTCAATCATTTGTTCATGATTGATTATTCATTCATTTATTATCAAAGATCCTCCTGTCCTTCCTCAACCCTGGAGCTAATCGTCTTCGCACTCAGATCATGGAAGTTCTGGACATGGACCTGATACGCCAGCAGGCTGACAACAATGCGGTTGATATCCAAGGCCTAGCTTCTTACATCATTAATACTATGGGCAAGTTCTGTGCTCCAGTTCGAGATGAGGAAATCAAGAAACTCAAGGAGAACTCTGGTGACATTGTGACACTGTTGAAGTATGTTGTTTTTTAGTCTTTGTTTGATGAATGTTATTAGGTTTGTTCTTTAATAGTTTGCGAGGAACATGCAAGGAACATATTCCGTTTGCATTCACCCAAAACAAAATAACAGACTTTGGAATGGTCATTTGTGTTACACAGGGAGATCTTCAGGGTTTTGGACCTAATGAAGATGGACATGGTGAATTTTACCATCCAGAGCTTCAGGCCTGAACTTCAGAGGCAGTCGGTGGAGTATGAAAGAGCCAAATTCCAGAGCATTCTGGAGAGAACTCCTAGTAAGACTTTTCAAGTACCAAACACGTGTGACATATGTGGTTTTGTACACCTTGTCTCTTAACTTTAGATGTGATTTATCTAGGTGCTTTAGATCACACAACCGAGTGGATCAAAGCATCCATAGAGGAGGCCACTCGAGTCATGCCCCCAGTGGAGAAAAGTGGCGATTCTGGGCAGGGCAGCAAAGCCCTACCAGGGCCCATGCTGGTTCTGAATACTGCCTACATAAAACTGCTAAACTGGGATGAAAGCAATGGGCCTCTGCCTGAGGTTGATGAACACACACAAACACACACATACAAACAGCTAAAACAAACTTCTTTTAAATGGTCATGTTCACAGCTCTGACCTCAGAGCCAAATAAATACAAACCCTCTTCTGCATTTTGATTGGTGAATATTTAAGGTGCTTTGTTTCTTTTATGATATTTGCACTTCTAGACCGTGATGACAGATGAGATGAGGTTGCGGGAAATACAGAGGTCTCTCCGGCTCTACCAAGCTATCGCGTCTGTTCTGCTGATAGTCTGCAGCTCAATAGGAGGGGCCGTGTCAGGCCTGCCGGCTCTTGTCGAGAGACTTAAAAAGATCACAGCAGTACTGCTGGAGGGAATGCATAGCACGTAAGTCCATCCTGTGTTTTTTCCCCAAAGTCTCTGCTTAGGCTAACACATGCATGTCTGTGTTGTCATACACATACTTCTACATGAACTCAATGCCAAAACAAGTGTTATAACTTCTTAAATGTCTCAGGCTAAAAGATTCTTAAGGCTAAAAACTTTCCGTTTCCTGGTTTACAGTGACTTTAACCTGACCGAATCTCTCGGGAATGTCAGCGCTCAGATCTGCTGCGAGGTCAACAAGTCTCTGGGAGAAAGAAATCTCCCTCTTCTCCCAGCAGAACTGCAGGACACTCTGAAAGGCCAGATCTGTGACATCACCCAGGAGAATAACCCAATACGCACGCTTGTTGGTAAGTAACACACATGGCCTTTGATAAGCCAGTACTGTTACTGTCACAGATATCATATTTAATCATTTTTAACATGCCTCTGCTGTCTCACAGAGGGGCGGGTTCAACAGTATTTCAGGGTGGTCCTCGCCTCCACCAGTTCGCACAGGGCCCCGCCTCCCGTTCCACCAGGGTTGGGCTTGATTCAACCTGAGCTCATGGCCCTGGGGGTCAGTTTTGTCAACCTCGTCAACTACAACAAAAAGGTTTATTCTCCTTTCTACGTGGGCATCATGAAGACTCTAATGTTCGACACGCCAGCGTCTGGGGCCACTCCTCAAATCATACAGGCGCCACCCACCAGCCCATTAAAGTCCAAGTAAACAGAGATTGTGGATACGCTGTCAATGAAATTTCACACATGTGAAATAAGATTAAATAAGGTTTAGATGTATCTACCAATTTTCATGTGACTCATTCAGACGATTTAATCACTGCAGTACAAGAAAACTGAAGAACAGCTATGACTTGTGGTGCTTAAAATGGAAAATGAGAGATTTTGAGAGGTGCTGTGTTACAAAGAAAGTTCTTTGCCAAGTTAAAAAAAGTTTGCACCTCTCAAACTGTGGTTTATTCATCAGTGTTACTGCAATCAAATCATCATCTTTACACACAGTATATTGAAAAATAACTTGCCTTGTTAAGGCAAAAACGTTTTCTGTACTTTAAATACAAGACAAAGCTGAAATAGGCTTATATATTTACATAGAAAAAAGGATCTTTCAAAGAGTTTATGTATGTGCTACATCCGCTTAGAGATACTAGAGATGCCCATTTTCTAATATTATAAATAGATTTGTTTATCAGAGCATATAAAAATCATTCAATACGTGAAATGGTAGTTTAGTTTGATACTCATTTAAAAGTGTTGTATTCCAGTTGTTAACTGTATTATATACTTGGAAACTTGAAACAAAAAAATGTTAAAATTTACTTGAAATTACATAAAGAGGAAAGGACCAGAGCTCTGGGTTTTTAAGGGGGTGGGGAAAATAAAATTAAACAATATTGTTAAATTTTACATGATAGACTGCATGTTTTCCTTTATTATTTGTTAGACATCATAATTTGAGCTTTTTTTGTATAATGTTTGAATGTAATTGTGCTTCGGTTACCGGCTTGTTTGTTTATCACTGTTGTTTATAAAATTAAGGGGATTGTCTTCATGTTATTTTGTTAGAATTTTGTTGGTACAGTTTTAACTCTTACCAAACTGCATAGATCAAAAGTTTTGTTTAAGAAAGTTTTGTTGGTGACCATTTTTTGACATTCTTACAAGTGTCTTTGTGTTAAAATCCATGTAAATTGTGTTTCCCAGATAGACCATTTCATTAAATTTTGTAATGTACTTTGTTTTACGTGTATGAACCCTTGCAAAAACAGCAAAAAAAATGTGCTATATAGTGTGTCAAACACCGAAAACAATAATAAAGGAATGTGCGAAAACACATGTTGATTTAAGTGCCCTAGTTATTCAAGTTAAGCCACATCTGTTAAAATAAAATTAGAAGTTTCAACATTGTGTTCTTGCGATTTAACTATTTGGATCTACAATCTGTACAATGTAAGTGATTTTAATACAACGACATATAATAAACAACAGCAGCTAAAAAAGAAAATTAAAAGATAAAAATTCAATTAAATAAAAATGCTGAAATATTTACATATAATAATTTACACGGTCTTGCACGTCAAAAAAGATCTGAAACTTTTATTTTGTAGGAACTCTACTTCCGTTTTCTTGTGGTTGTTTTCATCATAATGATGACGTATGATGCTAGTTGAAGGCTAATCCTGTCAAACTCACGGCCATTGCAGCTTCTGGGACCATCGTCGGTTTTATTACCTTTAAGTGTAACATTTCAAAGCTTTAATCATGATGCAATTCATTGTAAGTATTTATTTACAATGTTATGTTTCTTTCTTTCATTGTCATCCTGTTTTTAGACAACTGCTAGCTCACATTGTGTAGCCTTGAACTGATACAGTCGACTAATTCGGGCTTAATGTAGTGTCAGTTAAAATACATACAAATATTTAATTTAAATGAATATAACAGGAACTTATAATATGAAATAAAAGGTTTATCTGTAATTTATATGATTATTTTATTACAGCTTGGTTTCACTCTGGGAAACGTGGTTGGCATGTACCTGGCACAAAATTACGAGGTTAGGATCAATAAAAGTCATTTTATTTACATTATTCGCTGTTTTTTGCATCTGTATGTAATGCATTGAATGTAATGAGTTAATTAGACATTGTTACCAAAATAAAGTTCAGATATGTTGCGTCTTGATCAATAGCTGTTTCTCTGTATTACATGTAAATGGATTTATTAACCCGTTTTTAAGGTTCCCAACATCTCGAAGAAGATCGAAGATTTTAAAAAGGACGTGGAGGCCAAGAAGAAACCACCAGAGTGACAATGAGTCACAAATAGAAATATGACTCATTAGGATTGAATTTATAAACTAGGAAATACTTTATGATACTATTTGGACAGTATGAACAAATGATGCTGAAATGCACAATCCTAAATACATATAGTGCCTCAAATCGCCTTTTGTTTTTTTTGCATATTGTTTTGTTTTTCTTTCTAAAGCAGGTAGAACCTAAAAATCTGATCAATATATGAGAATCTGATATTATATCTTTTCTGTTATTTGTTGGATAATTGCTAAGTATATTTATAAACAGTGGATTTTTTTTCCTGTTTAAACAGTATTTGCTTGTTATACTTTGACACAATTGTACAATTACATTCTTAGGGTTTCTATATTTATGTAGAAATAAAATGTTTAAAACAAAATTGTTGGGGAAAGAAGTTGCACATAGAAACCAGTTAAACGAAATGACGGAAGGATTTTACAAAAACTGCTTCATGTTATAATGCAATAAAGGAGTGAACTTGCGCAAATAAATGTGCCCTTGTTTTTTTTTTTTGTTTTATAACGTTTTATTTGCATCAGTTACAGACACAAGCACTTTTAATCACAGTGGAACTGTTTACTAGTACTCAAGTAGTTGTGTTGTAAATGGCCACCAGGTGGCGCATGGACACCGGAAATACATATGCGGCTCAATTTTCCAAAAATGCAACTCGTATGATTCAGTGAAGCGTCTGGGGTTTGCAATATACTTTAGAACATATGATTTACAATTATTTAAATAAATGTTATCCCTATTAAGCTGTATTGTAATAATCATAAAACTATTATTAAATATTTATGTTTAAGCACAAGGACTTTTAACACATTATGCATGGACATGTAAAGAACGTTAATATCAACGTCATCGTAAAAAAAATATTTTAAGCAGTTTTATATATAGCAGGACTTTTATTAAGTATGCGTTTAGTTTAAAATTAATCCGCGATGTATTTTTGTCGCAAAAGTTTATTTGCGGAAGTTTCACAGGAAGTTAAAAGCGAGTATTTCCGGAACACGTGTCCGCTCCTGTAACAGCTGGACAAGCGGGTGTCAAGAGGAGTAAAAGCAAAGATGATTTCCCTCACCGACTCCCAGAGTAAGAATATAACTGTGTTACTGACAGCTTTATATCACACAGTGTGTCGCATCGATGCGTGCATGTATAAAGTCTGATGTCTCCATTATTTAGCCTGTCACAGTCTTTATACTCGTGTAGTCA
The DNA here is from genome assembly GCA_036877625.1 of Ambastaia sidthimunki. Taxonomy (NCBI): domain Eukaryota; kingdom Metazoa; phylum Chordata; class Actinopteri; order Cypriniformes; family Botiidae; genus Ambastaia; species Ambastaia sidthimunki. The sequence goes on along the minus strand of JAZGTK010010314.1, from coordinate 9,763 downwards.
AATACTTGGGTGCAGCTGTCATCAAGTTATCAGTAAATGTGTTTAATGTAAATCAAATCATTAAGTTACATGTTAAACCTGTATTAAAATAAATAGGTAATCGTCCCAAAATAAATGTTCTGGTTTTTAAGTACTGATCAGAGCTGTTGACAGTTTACATTGTTGACAGATTACAAAAGATCTACAAAAGCAGGTTCATGTAAATAAATAAAAAACTCTTATATAATAATCTCATTTGCAGCTATTATATTACATTTTTAAGTTATCACGTGCATTTATTGTTAAGAAAGAGCTGTAATGTCCAGATTCTACTTTTCTATTTATTGGTATAATTATTTGTAAAATGAATTAGCTCTGATTTGTGTTTTCTTTCCCTACAGAAATTGGAATGGGGCTAACAGGGTTTGGTGTATTTTTTCTGTTTTTTGGGATGATCCTGTTTTTTGATAAAGCCCTTCTTGCTATAGGAAACGTAAGTCTGTTTTTGTTTTGATTTTTACTTTTAATAAAGTAACTAATTAACTGGTGATTTGGTTTAGTTTGTTATTTAGTAAGTTAAGGGCACAAATACATGGAAACATTCCTATATTTTCCATTGTATTACAGTCATTTAGTTTATTGAAGATGAGATGTTACTTTCTACAGTATTTTCATAATTCAACATTCTGCTTTCAGCTTCACTTTTACAGATATATTTTTATCTCCTTATAGAGATTTATATTTACTTTAGAAGCCATTAGGTTTTCTCTTGTAATAGTTCAACTGTAATATTGTTACATTTGTTGTTACATACCTGACTTGAGTTCATTGACACACATAAGCCCTCAAAGACAGTCTCTCTCTCTCTATCTCACCTCTGTTTTGATTCCGGCTTCAGATTCTTTTTGTCATTGGTCTGGCGTTCGTCATCGGATTGGAAAGGACCTTCAGGTTCTTCTTCCAGAAACACAAGATGAAAGCCACCAGCTTCTTCCTAGGAGGCGTCTTCGTGGTGCTGATCGGATGGCCCATCGTCGGAGTGATTCTGGAGTTTTATGGCTTCTTTCTTTTATTTAGGTATTTTTACGGAATTCTAACACACTTTAAACCAGGAATTGTTATGCAGCTGTTTAACTAATAAACAGAGTTGTTACAAGTAGTATCGGACCAATATAAGTTCAGTGTTTTGACTGCATAGTCTAATACCAGTTAAAAGGCACATCATTATATCCTAATATTGGTTTCTGTTGTGTTTTTGTGAAGGGGGTTCTTTCCTGTGGTTGTTGGTTTCATTAGAAGGATTCCAGTACTTGGATATTTGCTGAATCTTCCCTTTATTAGTGGGGTAAGTTTTTCCAGCAGGCTGATATTCTCTAAGACTGCAGTGAATTTAAGTGTCCTAACCAGACATAAACCTTCAAAGCAACAAGTGATATCTTTTATTTCAGTTGTCATAGCAACAGTTTGTTGCATTGAAAGTTTTGTTGCAAATCTCACTCTACATATCTGTATTAAACATGAATTATGTTCTGATTGGATGTGAAGGTGTACACATCACAAATCACTTTCACTTCCTGAGAGGATAGACAAGTTAGTTGTCGCACCTGTTTAGCACACAGTGTAAATCAATGTAAATTCACTTAAAATGCTTTTGCTTGCTTAGCAGCTTGGAGACTAATCTTTAAAAACTTGGAAATAATAACGATACAGTTAAGACTTTGTAAAGCAATATTTTTCCCTACAAAGTCTCATTTTCTACTTTGACAAACTACCTTAGTAACATTTGTCAAGTGGATATCTGAAATTACATATGTACTAGTTTGTTGCTGATTGATGGCATCGGTTTAGAATCAACATAAGTACTTAAAATATATAATTTGGTCTTTTCTGGGCAAGATTCCCACTTGTTTTCTCCCTCATGCCAGAAAACAGGTTCTTGCAAGTGTCTTTTGTTTTTGAACATGTGTTTGTTGTTCTCTTAAAGCCTTCCTAAGGCTGAGCGGACAGACAGACATCTTGGTCAGTCACTGCTAACTCTGTCTTGCATGTGAGCATAAACCTGCAATTCTGTGTGCACCAACTATTTTAAGTGATTTACATGTACAGCGTTAGTCAGTCATAATGTTACGTTTTTAGATCACAGTTTATAATAAGCTTTTCAATATGTCATTTACAGTTAATGAGTAAAGTATCTAATTTGTCATGTTTCGAATACCATCACTGTAAATTGTCTTTATAATCTTTAATATTTTAATGTAAAGTGTCCTAATCCTACAATAATTCTTTTTTTTCCAGTATGTGGACAAAATGAGCGAAAGCAACAACATGGTTTAACAAAGACTGATTTTTCATATTTATAAAGGATTTTCTACAGCTTTACCCTAAACAGCCACGTGAAACATAGATCAAATTACTGAAGCTTTTGTATACGGATATATTTCCATTGTAAGGATGCCTTCTGCAACAACGTGAATCAAACTTGTGAGAAAAATAGCCACGTCCAAGCAAATCCACGACAAAGCAAATCTATGGAGTTGTGTCATGTGGCCCAGAATCGCTGCATCCCAGAGGAACAAGTATATACTTCATAAATGCATACTTTATGAAGAAGTCAACAGAGGGTCTGTTATAAGGGACGGTTTGTTAGATGTGTAAAAGTGTGTTTTGGTTATTACTGACTTCTGAAAGTCTGTATTCTGTTACAATGGTTTTGTTATGCTGTTGTGTGTGTGGTATTATTTCAGTAAGAAAAAGGAGATGAGTAATTTTTTGCTGTCATGGCTGTTTACAAGAACGTTTCCAGACTAGCATTCAAAGATGTTACCATCATTTTTTTGACAAATATGTATCTGCAGTTTTTTTCACTGTAAGATTTCAGCACTAGGATTGTATAATAGTTCAGCTGCCATGAACTTTGTAAATAGAAATTTAAAAATAAGCCATGAAATCTGTGTCACTTTTATTCTTTCTTTGTGGTTTTGGGCCTTGTATTACCCACAACGCACCACAGCCCCAACATTTACATTTAATTTAAAACTTCTTTGGTCACAGAATTACATAAAGCTTTTTTTAAATTTAGATGAAAAAGAATTAGTTCACCCTAAAAAACAAATTCTGTCATTTTCTTTTCCAGTCATTTAAAAGCACGACAGCCCTGGTCTTTATATAAGAACAATGAAAGTAGCCTATACAACTTTTTCCTCTACATTGTCTATCTAGTGAGATGTTTACCCGGCCAGGATTTGCTGTTATTGCAGACACTATTTTTTTTCTATGTAATATACTTTCCTATCAATTGCTGAGCTGTGGAAGAGCCATAAATTGAAAGTAATTTGGAGGCAGAGAACAGCAGATATTTATATATAGTGTCAGCAGGGAAACCCCATCAGCCTTTACTGAGAAACTGTCCTGTGTTCATTCATAAAAAACGATTCGTGGGTTTATTTGAGACGGTTCGCTGCTGAAGGTGTAAACATATCAATACTTTCCGCCCTCCTTTTCCATTAGTTACTATTAAAAGTGCAAGTATACGGAAATTTCCAGGCACTATACCTGAAAAGCATCTTACGTTACAGAGTCTTGGGTTAGGGAAACATACTGCGTGTGTGTTTACATCTTCCAGGAATAAATGTGGGATTAGTTATACATTTTAACAAGCAGGGTTAACTAATCTGTCTAAAAGGTTCGCGGTCCGGCCCTGTTGTGAATCAATGGGATTTGACCTATAGCTGAAGACTAATAACATTCAACATTCCTCCACCCTTATGATTATAAATAAGGAAAGCCGTCATTCTCCTCATTCTTGATTTTGCCTTGAAGACTCAACAGCTGAAAGGACACCTGAAGCTATGAAAGTAAGACTTTTAATCTCCTACGATATTATTAAATCGAAAGTAATACTTTTAAACAACAATGTTGGCGTTAATATTAATGCAAATTGAATGTGAACAGCTTTTACGCATGACGGAAACCAATGGTGACACTTTTACGCACAGTGTTTTTCACCTTTAAAGGAAAGCGGGCTTTAATCCACGCTATAATCGGTTATTATCCTGAATGTGGGAACAGTTATATTTAAACATGAGTTTATTTTTCCAGGGTTTGGGAACTTTTGCAGCGTACGCACTTGCGATCTTACTTCTGTCTACATTTGTGTCCCATTCCTGGAGCGCGCCCAAGGTAACAGAGACGCATGCTTTTAAACAACATTAAGGTTTTTTGTTTAAGATGTTGAATATAGACATTTACAAATAATTAATCTTTCTTGAAAGGGAAGTTTTCAGCGTAGGAACTGGACGCCCCAAGCAATGTTATATCTAAAGGGCACACGTATGTTACCGCTTTTTATTTTGTAACAGTTTTCTCTATAAATGCATATACGATGCAATTTGTTCATGCACACCTGTTATTTTTATTTTTAATAACTAAAAATATGAATAACTTATTTAACTTCATGTTAATAATAGAGGGACGGCGCTTTGTGGCAGAGGACACAAACGAAGGGGACCTATATGACACTATTCGCTTGGGTATGAAATATTTATTCAAAATATCATAATTTGTAACCTAGTTCTCTATTTTTATGCTTGTGCAGACTTGACAGTGTTAATAAGCGTACATGTAGTTTACTGTAACACTATTGCATGCAAATACCTAAAACGTGTACTACCACAATAACCCACTATATGACTGTCACTCTCTCTCCAGAATCACGCAGCCAAAACACAGAAAATCTGAGTATCTCTAAAGCGGCTGCTTTTCTATTAAATGTTCTCCAACAAGCCAGAGATGAAGGAGAGTCTTACTAAAACCAACTAAAAAAGAGACTCTGTAAACTGCATATTTAAATTTGTGTCAGCTATGTGGAATGTTCAAAAGTTCATCCTTGTGTTTAACTGTTAGAAGGTTTTTGTGACATTCGTTATTCACTGCCTGCAAACAATTACAGGTCCGTTATGCAGTATGTCATAAAATACAGTATTTATGATGACTGAAACCTGTGTAATATAAATGAACTGTACAGATGTTTTGTTTCCTTTTAGTTTTCTCATGCTGAATCAACATTTGAATTTAATGCCATAAAATACAGAATGTGAGAATTTGTGCACATTTTCTCAACTAATTAAACAGTTTGCACTGAAAATTGCTGTGTGAGGTTTCTTCATAAAACAGGTTTGTTTTACATTTATTTTACATTGAACTATTAAACTTATCTTGGAAAAATACATATCATAGCTATATAGATCCCACCAATATCTCACTATTTCAACATATACAGTTTAGATAGAGTAGGGTTCAAAGGTCTCTGTTACTGTAACCACTTCTGTTTTGCATTTCTCTATTGTAATATGCATTTTTCCGCATGATTTGAGAAAATCAAAATGTGCTTACATTTACTTAGTGACCCAGAATTCTTTAAATACTTCAATATCTTCATTTTAAATCAATTTTAACTTTTTAAAATTCCAAGACTTTCCACATTTTAATGCGATTTCAGATATTCAATGTAGTCTCAGACTTTTGGTCGCTGTACTTTCAAGTTAATTTCCTTCTGGTTTAAGGTCTGTAGGTTTTTGTTTTGATGAAACTGTATCATCAGTTCATCCGAAAGCCTTTGAGTAACAGACTTAGAGCCACAACTAGGTCTAGAGTTTTAGATCTGAGGCTGAACTTTGGAGGTGGGATGAGCAGAAGTGTACAGATCTTAATTCCCATTTTGTCCCGGTTGTTTCTTCTTACCCTCGCCCAGAGTGAAAGGTGCTTTGATGTTCTGTCTGTCTCTCTCTGCCTCCTCGTCTTCATCATATGGCTCATCATCTTCCTCGTCACTGTGGTGAGGGGTGGAGTGGATGGAGGCTGATGGGGAAGGTGGCACTGAGGAGGGTCTGGGGTAACGGAAACCTTGTGTCTGTGGAAACAAAGACACGGTCAATATACTGATTCTAATATGATGGCAGTGTCAAATTCATTTCTAATCTTACAGGATCCCCTAGAAAGAAAACCAGGGAATCTGATATTTTCCAGACCTGGAAAAGTATTTGAAATGTAGAAATTATTAAATGAATTGGCAAGCTGTTATGCTGAGCAATTTGTTAGCAAAATGGTCTAAATCAGAATGATTTTGAAGTATTCAGTATTCACAAATGACTGGAAAAGTAATGGAAAATTCATGGAATATCATCAAAACTTAGGCCGTTCCCACACTTTTTACTAATTGAGTGAAACTAATTGACTAACTAATTGACTTTTTAAAGCTTGAGTGAAAATTAGGGGACTGAAATTTACATGTACAGATAAATGTTAATATAATAATGGGCAGGATCTCAGTCTATCCGAGAGTGTTAGCAGGGCTTACCGGTGGAAAGTTGAGGTGGTCCATTTTGAATTCAGCAGGGAAGGATCGGCTGAGGGCCAGATGTCTGGCGTGCATGTAAAACTGAAAAAAGACAGAGCATTATATTTGCATTTTATAATAAAAAACACTGCAAATGTTGACAGCAGTTTAACTGTATCTGTAGCTAAGCTAGTACAGCTTGATGCTAGCAATCATGGGCTCATGGGTTTGAGTTCTTGGGAATGTATGGACTGATAAAATGTATACCCTAAATGCACAGAAATCACTCTGGGGGATTACATAAATCAATATCCTATATCATCTTAAAGGATGATATCACATACCATTTATAAAATGATTGCAACAGTTATTGATTAATAATTAACTAAATAAATCTTCAGCCAATAAATGTAGGTTAATGTCACATGGGATGTATACTGTTTATTTATATTTATTTATATTATATATATGATATACTATAACAGTTCTAAATGCAGATGCATTTTTGTGCAATCAGAACTGAGTCTTATGAAACATAGAATTAAAGTATATCAAACTTTAACATCATATAATAAAGCAATTTTTCCCTCTGGGATTAATAAAGTTTTTTGAATTGAATTGAATAAACAATATAAAATTCTTGTTATTGTTTTACTTATTATTATTGTTTATTATATATGATTAAAATTTGATCTTTAATAGCACTTCCTAATTTAAAAAAAGATATAAAGTTGCTATAAAGTATTAGTATTTTTTTATTATAGTTGTTATTTTTCTTAGACACTTTGTGTATAATGTCTTGTTTACACATTAAGACAGAGAGATTCTCAAGCCTTAAGCTGAAAGTTACTCACTCGTCCAAGATATCTCCAGTCTAACAGATCAGAGAGTCTCTCAGTCCGGTTGCGCTGAATAATTCTCTGTCGTCGTGACTGCTGGCAGAACGAAAACATGAACTGAGTCAGCTGGTTACACGACTCGTCTGCCGAACGGAACCGCCGGTCCACAATGTAGATCCCTACAACAGATGGATGTATATAAGTGTATATACATATTTGTATAAGTTTATATATAATATTATATAATTGTATAGGTATATGTGTGTGTGTGTGTGTTGCAGATAAAATACAAAAGAAATATTGCACACTAGTTTGTTATATACCATGTGGTTAGTCAGTCACTCACTAACCATATGCAGACGGATCAGTGATGTGCTCTTCCATGAAACAGCCAAATCCAGACAGATTGGTTGTGACGCTGGGAATTCCCATAACAGTACACTCACCTAAACACATCACAGGTTATGATCAAATGCATATATAGCAAAAAACAATCATATGTAAATGTGCACAGAGTTCATCACTGTGTCATTATCAAATACAAATCAACACGTGTTTTGGTGATTATTGGCACATAACACAGACTGAATCTGACCGTGCATGTTTATTGATTTGAAGACAAATGTTATGTGAGCGTAGATATGAAGGGTAATAAAATTTGCATGTGTGCAGATCTGGTTATTTTATGAGGGCATAGATTTAAAATATAGCTTCAAAGGTTTGTGTGTGTGTGTTTATTCTGTGGAACCTGGTGTGTAGCCCCACGGTTCATAATAGGAAGGAAACACTCCAAGGTGACAGCCACGCACAAATTCCTCGTAGTCCATCGGCAGCAGAGGACTGGTGGAGGACAGGAACTCTGGGTGGAACACAATCTGACCCAACAACAATTATATTTAAAACCCAAAACACAGCCAATGTAAGACAACATGGGGTTCTATAGTATGTTGGCTTTTTATTTCAATTGCTTTTATTCAAGCCTAATGGACATAGAAGTTTAACCTCAAACCTTCACTCTGTCATTACGTCCATTGAACAGGCCGATTCGACGGATGTTGCTCAGAATCGGGTCCGTCGAGTCGTCCAGCATGTTGTGAGTCGTTACTGGTGGGAAAGAGTGTCTCTGCAGAGAACCAGGATTGAGCAACATTCAGAATTTAATTCAATTCATAGGTAATTGAAAAAAAATTGAATGTTTTATTTACAACTACACTTACAGAATTCCTTTAAATTCTGTTAGTTAAAATCAATTTATATTTGTATTTGAATTACAGTATTGCATTCAGTTTGCTATTAATTAATGAATTTAAAAGGAATTTTTGATTTAATTAGTGATGATAAATAGCAATCCAACAGTCTTTGAATAAACCACAAAAATCAGACATGAGTTTTTACTTAAGCTTATTTTCCAGCTTTAAACTTTTTTTACACCTGGTGAGAATTGTAATGTTGAATCACTAAACAAAAACAACTCAAACTCTGTTTCCAATGTTTCCACTTGCATCATTTTAACAGTTCCTATACATTATTCTTGCTATTAAATTCTAGAGACTAAGTCACTTATAAGAAAATGTGCTTTAACCCTCCAGAAAAATGAGTCTCATTTTTTACACTCATTTTTTCTTTATAAACAAATACTTATGGGTACGGATCAATAGCTCTCCTTCTGTAATTCGCTGAAATATTGATGCACAGATAAATCTAACTGGAGTGGCTGTATATTGACTGGTTGCTCATAGCATTGCCATTAAGAATCTGTTGAATAAATCTCAGCAACACATTCGATCGATCGACCGCAAACAGTCAGCAAACAGGGTTAAATACGTCACACATTTCAGCATAAGCCACTGTGCCAGCAACCCAGTAAAGTGATACAGAAGACTCGACCTCTGATTTAGAGAGCTGTGCTGAGTCGATATTCACTATAACCCAAAGATGACCTTTGATTAGAGTCCATTCATAAAAACAGATGCGGGAGAGAATGAATGAAAACCTCTTATAGCTGTTATTCATTCAGTTTAAGGTGTCCATCTTTGGACGCACCTTCTAGTTTATCCTGAAACCTGGTGATGAAGCGATGAGAGGGAAAAATTCATTTAAAGGGACAGTACACCTAAAAATCAAAACTGTGTCACTTACTCAGCCTCATGTTTTTCTGAACCTGTGATTTTTTTCTTTAGTGTAACAGCATTAGAGACGTTTAAAATGCTGTTCTTTAAGAGATTAACACCAATTACAGGTATTGGGGCAAAGAGCAGCTATGTTACTTTAAATAAGTTGTGTGTTGGGTTTTAAAAGGCTGAGCTTCTTGTGCTGTGTGGTTTAACATTTATCTGACCTGTGTTGCATAAATGGCCCTCTTCATGATTGTGAAGTCATCTCTGTCCAGAATTTTGTTCATGTCTGGTATCTCACCCCTGCGAATGTAAAACTCTGTTATATACAAACATACACATCGGTTAACAGGTTAGCACAAGCCTTTGCTTTCCCGAGGATCATCCAAGAAATGACCCAATGACATCACAGAATGTCATTTTGAATATTCAAGGCACTGACAACTTCCAAAGGAAGTGTGGTGGCTTCTCATCAACATCTTGTTAAAAAAACTCAA
>JAZGTK010010313.1:0-16495 GCA_036877625.1 Ambastaia sidthimunki | reverse complement strand
CTACGCTTTCTCAGTTGTGATTATGTGGATTCACTATTTAGCGCTATGATGCTGGCGGTGAGATAAACTGTGGTCAAAAATACACTGTTATTACATTAAAGGTCATCACACGTACAAACCCAGGCTGAGCTTTCTATTCTAATCTGAACATTCCGGCACACTGTGAACTCCAAGCTTTTTTGGTAAACAGATAACATCTAGTAATAAAGCGAGATGGCTGGTATCTCTTTTACATAGATCAGGTGGGACCAATACATGGCCTGCCCAGTCTGCCGAACACAGTCGGCCCCTGTGCTCTAAATGAGCTGGTTGGAGAGGACCGCCAATGGCTGATTACCCTACCCTGACTCAGAGGAATGGTGACCTCCAGAGAGCACTTCATTAGCCGGCTGGCACTGGCCTGTGATTGAGCTATCAGCAGCAACGTTGGAAAGCCAGCCAAGCCGGTAGAAAGGTGAGTCGCTTTGTCCAGAGACAGGTGTGTAACTGTAGCTAACTGACAGAGTTGCAAATCAGCGCCACTGAAACGCTATCTGAACAGGCTAACCGTGTCCAGATGGCCCTGTATCCATGATTATTTCTTTCTTCTTTTGTTTCCATTTCTCTCTCGTTTCTCAGACACTCTGTCAGTTTTATTCCTCCTCTGCGCTGACAATGCATTATAAATGTGTGTCATCCATTGTTTATGCTTGCTTTGATTTGCTGCCCTCATGCATATTCATTATTGACTCTGCAAAGATTCACGGTTCCAGTGTCCAGGCTGCGTTATGATGTCATCACCCCCTTCTGCTCTTGTGCAAAATACCGTATGTACCACACACATCTCTTACGAATCTAACCTATTACGTTTCTCCATTAAAAGCATTTCATGATCACAGCACACGTTGACCTTTTCAAATCAGTCGTGACATGCTGCTCATCTGAAGCTGTTATCTAATGGCCCAGGCTGACCCTTTAAATAGGATGTCTGAATGTGTTATTGAGGATATTGTTTCCTATAAACATCTAGCACTCAGGCAATAACAATCACATCAGGCAAAACGAAGTTATCTGAGAATAGAATTAAACTCCAAATGACCCTGTGCTCTGCTTCGCAGCCCTCCATTAATAATTCCTAATCTAATCAGAGAGGATAAATGTACTATCGCTGGCTACGCCAGGCACCTTGCCAGGAAGAAGGCCATTCAGTGCGATCCAGGACTCGGATGAGGGGTAAAGAGAGACATCTTTTGAGGAAAGGCCCCTGCTTAATTTCCTCCTTTGTTATCTCTGTCTTGGCAGATTCATGTCCTTGTAACTGATAGACTTGTCTCTTTGTAAATAACCCTGGGTTGACTGATAAAATACGGAAGAGAGAGAGTGGAATAAGAAGGGTGCTYTAAATTGGTAGGCATTACTCATACAACCTAGAATGTGACTATGTTGCGTATTATAAAAAAAAAATCTTCTGAATTGGGATTTAATCAACAACACTGAATCACATGCAGACATATACACCCTTTGCAAAACACTCTGTTTGAGGCAAATGTATATTTTAATGCCTTAAGAGATTTCACAACCAAATACAAAATTCTACATCATAAAGTGTTTAACAGAGCAATAAACCAGTATGAAGATTTATGTTAGAGTGATTTCACTAAAAGTGTTCTTATGCATGACGTGAAGCTGTGCAGTTTGATTAAGGACACCCCAATAGATATCTAATGAGTTAAAGGTGATGCGAAAATTAATTTCTGTACTGATACCATCAGCGAAATTGAACTATATTTATATTGAAATAATGAGCATACCACTCTCTTCCATTCGTTGGACAAGCAACAGCCCCGTCCTTCCCATCTTCCATGTCAATGGTACTTTGCCCACAATTTCCCACCAAACCAGCCTCTGGACATTCTTGTAAAAACATTGTAGGTTACATCTCTCTCTTGGTTTTAGATAAGATGATGACATGATGGCTTTAGACTCTCAGCAAAGCCATCATTCACAATTTAGCGTTGCCAATCCCCCCAAACACCCATAACTAAGAAATAATCACACACAGGCTTGCCGTCTAATGTGACCACATGGAAACACACTGGATTTCATGAACAGTTTTATTTTTGGAGGGTGAAAAAAATTAATTATAATTCATTTAAATAGCAGAGTCCCTAAAGTCTCAGAGAAAGAGAGAGGAAAAGAGTGGATGTTTGGATTTGGAAGAAAATAAAACCAGAGGAAACGGCAAATGTAAATATGAAAATTCATTTTTTTCTGTTCAAAATGAGCTTGTGTTTCCATTGTAACACATGGCCATCAAAGGTTTCACCAGGCAAGAGAAGAGAAAATGTAGGGCGCTATTTAAAAAGAGTGGAAATTATTATGTCAATTTGGTGCAGAGTGGTGTTCAAAAACTTCCATCAAATTGTTTCAATAATGAGCTCTTTCCGTTATTATTGAGCAGGAAAAAATTTAATTTTCCAACTCCTCAAAGGTCTGTAGATAATTGGATTGGAATTTCAAATAAGAGAATTTATCATGGGTGTCTAAATAAGAGGCCTATGTTTCGACTTTAAATTTACCTTAAAACCATCTTGTCACTTGCCAAATACATTAATAAATAAAACCCCCAGTTCACATAAAATACATCTGCCATCTAACCAGATGATATGTGTCACTGCTAAAATGAAATAAACCTATCACTTACTGGTGTTCACCCACTTTTACGAGAAGAGTATCAATCATCGCTTTTAGATGTGCTAATAACTGGCTAGCTCGTTTATTTGAAGTTCCAATATTCCCACTGCTACCATTTCTAACCTGTGCCGCACCAAAGCCATCATGCATCATTTATAATCCCTTATCTCTGTATCTGAGCTCTTTTCTTTTATGAGGCCTGCTTTAAACCCTCTCATTAGCCTTCAGTAGCTTTGGGAACCTTCCATTATTGATATTTCTCACTCAGTTGCAGTGGTTGTTGGATGGGAACAGCATCTCTATTGACAAACAGATAGCTGGGGGCACTGAGACCCTGACGAGGCTCCATACAGCCTGCCGCCTATCCAGGCCACAGGCACAAAGAAGCTTGTGATTTTGTTTTGGGGCTTCTCGGTACTAATGTTGTCTGCTTATGTGACAAGCGCCACAGTTTTCATGCATGAACATCCTGAGTTCTCCTGTGGTGCATTATTCATAATCCAAACCCAGAGAACAGTGAGACTAAATGTCTACACATAGAGACTAAATGTCCGCACAAAGAAACAAATTGCCTACACATAGTCTGTACATATAGGGTCTAATAAGACTAAATGTTCATCTAAAGGGATTAATTGCCCACACATCAAGGCTACATTTCTGAGCACAAAATAAATGTCCACAGATAGAGGCTAAATGTCCACACATGAGGGAGAAATGCTACTGGATGAGTACACTGAGACTAAATGTCCACAAATAAATAGTGTATGTTCATATAAGAACGCTAAACCCTAACATAGGGTTGTAAGATTTGTGTAACAAAACCAGCCCAATTGCCAATTAATGCTAGCCCAAAACAATTCCAATGATTATAGCCAAAATATCAAAAGTTAAAATGTGCTGCAAAACCACAGACTTGACAACACTGCCCTAAAATAAGGAGGTTAAAACAGACCTAAGCCTCTCCCATAAATTACATTATTGTTCTCATTTTAGCACCTTACTTCTGTTAAGTCATTTTGCAATGGTTTTGTACAGAATGATATAGTAACGTAGCAAAAGTGTATTTTGTTTATCCTGAAGACTGTAAAGCAAGATCAGTCAATTTCTTTCATTTAAATTCCTTTAGATATCAAAGAAAAACACAGAAAGTCAGAAAAATTGCATATCTCTGAAGTCTGTCAAAAATCACTTCAAACTCAATTGAACATTGTCATTGACTGAAGCAAATAGGAAAAATGTGAAATGTGTTTAGCACATATAGAGTGATTCTCATTGGCCATTGTGTGGTGGGTGATTTAATAGAAAACGCTGCTGATATACTGAGCTGTATGTCAGGCACCGGTTGTTTCGTGACACTGAGGATTGACGACACAGCACGGGGAGCGCATACCCTTCATGTCTTGACATAAAAATAGCCAAATTTATGGCCCATAATACCATTATTCAATCAGTTGATTGATTTTGTACTTCTGTTTGGAGTTATAAGTTCAGACTCATCTCCCTTATTGACTCGTACAGCGGGGCCGGGCCCTTCCCTTCTCCCAGTGTAATTGCATTACAAAATCAAAGTCCCCTTCCTTTAACTCCACAGGGCAAAATGATAAATCCACGCTCACATCCGGAGACAGACAGGCAGTTGGTGGAAAGAAGGAGATGAATGAGTCAGTGAAGCATTCAGGCTCAGGCTGATTGCTTCAGGATTTACTTCATTACTGTGTTTTTATCCAGTTAGGAGCAAGACCAGAGAGAGGAAGCCATTACGAGGGCCTGGCGTTCAGAGAATGCTGAATCTGCACTTTCATTGCACTTAGCAGTCACATTCTGGCATTTATTTAGACGCAGTGTCAAGACTCTTCTGTGCTGATCTACGATTAGTTTTACATGTCATGCGGGTTTCTGGCACCAAGGCTTGGCCTTTATGAAATGCTACTCTGACATGGGCCTATTTATTAGTTTTTATTCAGGACAGGGTTTCAAACACATGCAACTAGGCATAGTGAATTGCCCTAATGTGGGACATTTTTTTGTATTTTGGACTTTGTAGTATATTACAATGTTAAGCCAACATGGTAAATCCACACCCAATATTATTATATACTTTGATCACATGGCAGTACAGCTTTGATTTGTTTATAATTTTACTGGCATTCATTGGTTTGGGTGAGAGCTGAAGCTTAAGTGTCCCACATTAGGCAGTGTCCCACATTAGGACAATTCACCCCATATAAATATTGACCGATTTAATAATGTGAGTATAATTCTTTACAAAATGATGTAAAGCATTGGCAGTCTGGTCATGATTTGATTATTTTGATGTGATCTATGATTATTATCACAAATTATGATCACACATATTATTATAATAATTCTGAAAATGTAATTGTAAAATGTAACTGGCGGGACAATTAAAATGATTTAATAATAGTAGTTTTATTGTAATATTTTAAATTATACATCTTATCTACATTGGAATTAGACTGTGTATCTGGAATTTGTGAATTTAATTCTTTTGTATAAATAATCAGTGTGTAATTCATTATAATCAACACTTAATGTAATCTATGCATTACATTTGTATTGTGATATCGATGCTTTGCATTTTAGCCCTACATGCATTCTGTAATAACACCAACTGACTGACATGGAGAAATGTTTGTTAAGCTTACTGCAGTCATACTGCAGCGTTTTCAATTACTATTGCTTTAAAAAAGCCCTAACATCCTTAGGCAAAAAGGCTTGTATTGTGTTGTGTGCTTCATAGTCATGTAAAGGATGCTCATCATAGTTCAGTGCTGAGCTGTAATGCTGAGAGTATGTAAGCGCTCATGTGCGTGTGGGCTGGAGAGTTCTGACGCCTCTTGCGGCTGCCCATTAATATAATTAAATTGCACCAAAAACTTTCCCTTTGAAACAAATTAATTAAGATGCTATTATTTAGCCATTGAGAGGTTAATGACCATCATTAGAAACAAAGGCAACATCCACCATCATTAGCCAAACTCAGTTATTTTGTCAAGTTTGGTTATTTACTGGGTAGAGGATTAATGAGCCCAGATACTGGCCCAGACGCTAATTAGCTTTAAAAACATAACACAATCCATCACTGTTTGTTATTGTTACAGCAACACACACCAACATATACACACATAAAATATAAACTGTATATAGCATATGCTTAGTCTTTCAAACAGTCTAACTACATTTAAAAAATCCAGCTCAGTTAGAGCTTGTTTATTGCATAAATCGTTACAATATGGACTCACTCACTATACACTACAATACTGAGGTCTCTGTGTGTCTTCTACTCTGTCCATCAGAATCCAGAGAATGGCTATAATGTTATTGGTTGAGTGTTTGCAATCTCTCTGGACTGGTTTTGGCTGATGTAAATCAGCAGACATCAGATTAAAGACATAACTACGATAACTACAACAAGCATATTTAGAGTATCTTTATAGCATGCACCGTAAATTGATAGTTTTGAAGTTTCTGACTGAAAATCTGGCAAATAAATGGACATAAAACACTGATCTTGAGCTCAAATAATTACTTTCACGAAACATTAGCACTGCTTTAGGAAAATTTGTTTCCTAAGACTGTAATAAATTTTTCAAAATCAAAATTTAGCGTCATTATAGAAAATATTTGACTACAGAATAATACAATTGACGAATGAACTATTCCAGAAAGTCATGTAATAATGCACTATAACATTTTGTCAACTCCTCCTTGCAGTGCTTGGAGAACAGTGCTTTAATAAATAGACCGGTTTAAGAAGTTATAGAGAGGACACACAGGGTCATGGCCCGTCCCACTCCAGTCAACTGATTGGTGGAAATGAAAGGGCATGACTGCCATGGGGCGTGACCATGTGGTAGCCGTATGAGTAATGGGTTAAGTTCCACAGGGCATTGAAATGACATTGCAGGAGATAACGGAGCTTATTGTCAACCATTTATACGGAAGAGAATTTATGACCACACCATAAATGTTTATTAGCTTTTTCCTATTTATAACCTGAAAAAAACTGTCAGCTCTTAGTGTCTGGATTTTTTAATGATTTGTATGCATAGTGAGCCCAGCTGCTCTGGAGCTCCTCTGTCTGAGCGTGTGTGAGCTCAAACTGTAGTGAGAAAGAGAGAAAGTACACATTTGATTTAAGATACACCCGGCCTGTGACTGTCTTTCATCTGAGAAACGGTAAATCATTCAAGCTGTACACCAGCAGGAAACAACCAACCTCTAGACAGCACCAAACATACTCCCTCAGATGTTAACCTTACTGAAAAAACTCGTTCTCACACGTCAATGCATTCTAAGAGAGGCTGAGGGGACCATTTACGATATAAGGTCAAAGGTAATACACTGACATGGTTTGTGGCCCATAAGTACACAGTTTCAAAACCAAATATGCAACAGAAAGTAAGCATAATGATTTTGCTGTCTTTTAAAATAACTTATTTTGGCCAAATGTTTAAGCAGAGTCGAATGTAACATTTATGAAGAAGCAAAAAGCAATCCTAGAATGCAGTGCTAATTATATTATTGTATTGTTAGTCTAGCAACATGCTAATTTATTTAAATTAATTGTTTGTTAAGCCTGTATGCTTTAAAAATAATTATTTAAAAAAAATCTATTTGTACAACACAGAAAGTTTGCTCCCTATATAGAGAGTTCCCGTTCCTTTATGAGATTTTAATAAAAGTGATGCCTTGGTAGGCAACTGCCTCTGCTGGCAGTAGACACCATGCTAGCTCTCTAGGTTTTGGTACTGAATCAGTGAGTTTGCGTGTTGTTTAAGAAAGCAGTAAGCTACGTCTTTTTCTTTTGTCAAGCCTAAATGATCAAAATTCTGGCCAATAAAGTCCTGTCATCAAAAATCACCTGAAAAATGCAAACGAAAGAAGATCTGTCACATATGCGTGACGAGCTGACGTAGCAACAGTGGACATGTTTCCTCAAGGATCAAATTGAGCATGCGTATCTAATTTGAACCAGAGTGTGGCCAGCTCAAAAAGCCCCATCGGAATGGGATCATCCTCATAAGATTCCCATATAGAAAATGGGATGTAGTCCCAAAGGGAGATGTTCATAATTCTGCATGTCTCTGGATCACAGACACATGGTATTGAGGGGCTGGATGTAATCCTCCCATAACAGTGTTTTATGCTGTTGTGTGGTTTCACGATAAGCCCAGCTTTATATGAAGTATGCTTATCTGGCATTCCATTTAACACAGAAAAAATCTTCAACTTCCTGCTGGGAAAGTGTAAGAGAACGTCAGTTAATGTTTCTTTAAAACTGAGATTTCATCAAGATGCAGGTATATGATGTTCAGACAGTTTGCATTAAGATACAGTTAATGATAATTTGCTTTTAATCAAAAATAATAATAACAACATATCAATAATTTGGACGGGCATTTAACCAGTACCAGAACAAAATAATTAATCAGCAATGTGTGCTGCAGAGTTATATTATATAGTTATACTATTTAATTTAGTTTGGTGAAGAGGTTGTAGCTGTGATAAATAACTTGTGTTCTTGCTTGTGTTCTTCCCTATATACTGACTCAAATGACATTTGCTTTATAGGGAATAGTGAACGAGTGAGCGGTTTTCAACACCCCACAGGTGTTTTCAGCATCTTTCGATCATTGAACAATGCAAGGACTTTATGACAGGAAGTTGTATATATATAACAGAAATATCCTACATTCAACTTTGAGTAGAACTGAGCATTGCAGCGGAGAGAGAAACACCTGGCAGGAACTGAGGCTTAAATGCTCAGCAGCTGCTGCTATCTGCTGGTTAGCCTCAGATGCGACCCATGCAGCACTTTGGTGCCACATTCTGGCCTTTAGAGCATACACTACTAGCATATGATAAGTTACTAGCTTTAATCGCACCCGTTGCTCCCAGCACATGAGCTATGGGTACTGTGTGTCTAGTGCAGCCCTAAATACCTCACATGTTTACATTCAGATCTAATTTGTACCGTGAACAGAGGTGCTAAAATAGGCAGTCGCCTTTCTGTACGATAACTGATTAATTCATCTTGGCTTAGAGGCAGAATGCCTCAGTGTCAGGTGCAGCAGCTATCCCCTTCACTTGGCCGTGCCAAGTCTTCGTCCAATTTGTTGTAGGTGAGTTATTCTCACTTGGCCACCTGCCAGCCACACTCGATCATACCTCAGCCTTTAAAGTGCACGCCAAGATCAGTCATCCACCGAGGCAGAGGTGTAACTTTATGAAATAATTACTTTACTGGCCTTTGGAGTATGCAGCAGGCTGAAAATAAACAGAAGTGTGTTGCACAGAGAAGCATGAGAAGAAGTGACACGAGAGGCCACGGTGTGAAATTAGAGCGGCAGCAGCCAGATTTATGACTGACATTCGTGTTATGGAGCAGTTCAGACATGACCTCCTCACTCGCCTGGCAGCTGCCCACTCGGCACTGGCTTCTCCACCTGTCCTGAAAGTACGCCACTCTCAAGGCCAGACCAGATATATCTGCAAAGCTTGGAGCGAGCACTGTTGTACACTACATAGATGGCTTTTAAAGTGGCTGTTCTACAAGGTAGGCAGCACCTTACCAGGTGTGAGTTTTACAACTCAATAAGCAATGTATTTGTCTAAACTGATAGTTAAATTACTTGACACAATCATAGTCAATTAAAAAATATTTGATGTAAAGAAAAGTGGGATTTTGGGCTAATGGGAATTTACAGTGGGTGGGGCTACATAACGTAATGCCACAGAAATTTAAAGCAGTTTGACAAAATGTTCTGTCACGTTTTGGAAAAGAACACAACACAGCATCCTGAAAACATATCACTATTAAACAATTTAGCACAAATGTTCTATGTGAAAGGCAACTAAGGCATCACACATAATCCTTCAAGAGAAGGCAGTCCAAGAATAGATTGCAAGTTCAGTAAAAAATCCATTAAAGATGCAACGATAAGAGAGAAATATGGAATCATTACATGGAATATGGACAAACGGAATACAAAAAGTATCAATGAAAGTAGTTGTAAATAAAATGTATCTTATCTAATATGTTTGCTATGTTTATAAATAGCATCACAAGCTTAGTTACATGTTAACGGCAAACTGCTCGACTCTTGAATCTCGTCTCTTGCGAGCCTTGTGTGAGGAATAAGTGATTTGTATAACGAGTTGCTGCCTGTGCAGATCTTGCTAAATCAGTCTCTTATGCGGTTCCATTGCAGTTAGTTTGCTGCCTTGGGGGCCCTTCACACAGAATACATGCTTGCCTTCCATCTGCACTATTTTCTATTCACTATTTACAATTGAACTTTGAAAAACAAGTCAGGACCCGTGCATTCTGTTCCATTCCATTGCGCTCTATGTCACTGTTTTTAAATGCAAGAACGCCAGTAGTATTAACTGCCCCTAAAAAGACAGCTGCCTATCTAGGTCGTAGACAACAAGGTAACTCAATGTGTTGTTGAGCAGAGCTTATTATTATCTTTCTCTTATACCTTTACTCCTTGGAATGAGTTGTCATGTCTATACTTGCTACAGCCATTAAATTACTTATCCATTGAAAGAGACTAAAAGTGAGTGATGGAAGGGAGAGAGAGAGAGAGAGAGAGAGAGAAAGAGAGAGACTATACCTCAACGGTGATTTACAAGTTGGACTTGTTAAAATCAACACAGCTTCCTGACAGAGACAGGAGATCAAACCATGAGGAACAGCATAATCAAATGCTCAGGCACATGTGGAATCTTTATGTTCACATGCACACACAGGCATGTCATAGTTCTGCAGAGCATGGCAGCTGTTGACGCTACTGAGAGGGTGTTAAAAGGTTAAGAGCCTGCCAGGAAGAGACTCTTCAAATTTGCCACACAAAATTAAACATATATTTAGCTAAAAGAATCAGGCCTCATTTCTGTAATTTTAAAATGTCTTAATTTTTATTTTTTTCCTAAGCAATTTTAAGAGAAACGTCTCAGACAAAGTTGATACTTCAATAAAATACAACTGAGATCTCCATTAAATCTCCTGAGCCATTAAAGAACAACATCTAAAAAATACAAATTTCATCTGGGTCAGGCAAGCATTCAGACTTTTTTATTAACTTTCCCTTATTGCTTCTTTCATTTGTCTTTCGTTGAACTCTTGTAATTGCCTAAATTATTCTAAATGCTGCTCTTTAAAGAAAATATTATACTTCTTGTAAAATGTGACTAGGTGACATCATAATATTCAAATTCCTGCTCATTGGTTCTTCAACCTGACCTCAGTGCGGCACGGAAAATGTGCAGTGAGAGATTGATGCAGTGGCTTTTGCTAGTGGCTGTGGTGAGGAACAGAGCATTGGACTGATGGTGATAACTAATGCAGGCCAAATGACGTGCTGCCACAACCACACTGTACATTAAACTGACCACAGGATGCAGAGTGCTAATGAGTGTGACAAATAGACTCCCATGTAAAACTGCAAAAGGTAAATTTCAACACTAAATGCATGCATGACAGCCACTGAGCAGACAGTGATGATAAATGAACACTAAGTGTTCGGCTTGGTGAGCCAAGGTCTGAATAAATTTTCCCCTTTCCCCTCATCCTGTGTTTTCCTGCATTAAAAATAGAAAAAGTTTAAGCACATTGTGGTGTGTAAATCAAATTAAAAGCTCTGATATGATATGCAATGGTGTAAATTAGCCTCAAACCTTTAAGCAGCCGATTCAATGGCATTTAGCTGAGTGAAAGTCCATCTGGAGTGGAACTATTTTAGGGGGCAGACTACATTTCCAAGGGAAAGCATGTGTCTGGTTGACTCGAGGAACACAGGGAATTATGGAAGCTGGAAGACCATGCTTTTCCTCTGTTTGTGAAGGTTAATGGTAACAGTTAGAGGCAACCCTAATGAATGCCATTAATTAACCACCCGGCCCTCCTCGCATATCAATTACTCGGAGGACTGACTGGGTGCCAGAGGTATAGAGGGGAACATACTTTGTTATATATCCTTCCCTACGGGTAGGACTTGGTTGTGGGTCGCAATCGGATGGCTGCAGCTTATTATGGGTCCAGACGTGCCCACCCCCAAATTATGTTCACACCGTTTTGCCACTGAAAAACGCTGACAGGAAACACTGGAGGCAAACTGCCAAAGACTGAAGAGGTCATTTATTTTCAAGTTCAACATGATACATGTGAAATAGGGGTTAATGGTAGATATCTGAAAAGAGGTGGTGTCCTTGCGGTGCTGGGGTAGAATAAAGGTTGGGGAGGTAAAGAGAGGCTGGAGGTGGCTTCTCTTTACCTTGGTTTTTAGAGGCTTGGTTTTTTTTTTAGAGGCTTGGTTTTTAGGTGAGTTTTCAAAGTCTTGATTATGTTTTTGGGGCTTTTATAAATTACACAATGGCCCAGTGTGTAATTGGCTAACCGCCTAGTACGTGTTGTCCACAATGTTTTTTAAAATTCCTAGATGAGTTTATTCAAATTTATGCATCATGACATCACAAAACCAGGAAGAAGAGTACTGTTGTCCTTAAAAAGCAATTTTAGTATCTCGCTTTGCATTGAACTTTGATTGTTGCAGATATTGTTTATGCTCAAACTGCAACAATGCACACTAACTAAAGTTGAAAAAGCATAACAGAACCCTTTAACTAGCAAGACTTCCATGGTTAACCAGCTTCAGCAAAAAGATCAAGCTGGTGGACCAGCTGGACCAGCATTAAAGAAAAACTAAAGCATAAACCAGTAGGAAATCTCATGCTTGTTCAGTCTGGCTTTTCAGTTGGGTTATCAAGGCATACAGTCTGTTAAAAATGGCAGTTTATCATTGTGACCTGACATCTGCAACAGTGCCGTCTTTCTCCACGCTGTGCATTTAGCATACATTCAGGTGACAGCACAGCTCAGCTTTACCGTGTCCCTCCTTTCACGCTCGCTTGCTCAGGTTGAGTGCATAGGGCATATAGCATGAAAGAAAGGAAGGATGATGATTCATTCGTCTATTTGCATGTTTCACAGCCTGAGTCAAACCTTTTAGTTTATCTATGCCAAGTTAGCACATGTTTCCTGTGGTTAGCCACAGGAGTGCTGTATCCTATGCTGTAAGGGGAAGAGCACCTGACACACACCTGTGTATTTTACGCTTTTGTACACAGGCTCAGACTATATAATGATGCATATCACACAGGCAGTGTGATATACATACCCACAAAAAGCCCTGTCAGATTAAGTGACTGTCAGAGCAGACTGTAAGTACAAACTTATCTCCTTCAACTGCCCCTAGGAATGTAGCTGCCCTTTTTGTTTTTGCTTTATGACAGGATGATTTGGGATGATATATGCACGTGTAAATCTCCTACTATGACCTGCAAAGTTTACTGTCCTCATGACATTTCCCCACTGGATCCAGATGGCCAGATGAAATGCAGATTGTAAAATGTTACCTGAATGGTGCTTCTGAATTATATAATGATTTCTCACTAAAAAGCAAGAGTTCCAAAAAATCTGATTTTATCATAGATCTGTTTTTTATTTACAAATGTGCATAATAAGAAAAAACAGCTAAATAATGTCTGTCACATAGACAAATATATAGTTCTATAATAATAAAGCAAGGTCATAGGCAGTTAAAAATTTATGGCCAATACATTTTCTCAATGCACATTGACAGGTGTGGCAAAAAAATACATTTTTGGCCCTGCCTGGGTCTTTATTGCCTCTTCACTGGTTTATCTGCTACACTGACCAGGCTAAAGCATAAACAACAGACATGTTTCTGAGAAACAAGAGGCGCCGCCAGTCCTGATGAAGAGAGAGAAAGCGGGCAGAGATGACTGGCAGGATTATGGTGGGGTTGTGGGACTGCTGGAATCCAGCGCTGACAGACAGGTGTTATTAAAGCAGAGAGTTTCAGCCCCATCACTGCAGCCCATTGAAGCCTGCGGCCGGGCCGCACATTACACAGGCCCGCAGAAGAATGGAGCAACTGTGGGGCGAGAGGGTGGAGTCTGGGCACACAGAGAGGAGTGAGGGGGCTCCTCTTATTTGTCTGGGATGTATCTGATTCCTCAGTACAAAGAGTCAGAGAGGAAGACCTGTACTGATTGTTCATTCATTCGCACATGAAAGAGAGATAAATTCTCTCTCTGGATGCTGTTCTCTGATGAGCTGGGGAATGTGTAATCTGAGTATCAGAGCTTCTAAAGCTCATCCAGCATGCACAGGACACTGTGGATCGTTTTATGTTTGAGAAAGCATCTCATCTTCACTTTGTTTAGTGCATAATCCATTAAATATGCCTGGAATCTCTCTGTACTGAGCCAATGTGATGGTGCCAGTACATAGCTAGCTGACAGTGCTTCAACAGAGGCCCTTTTTATTAAATCATTGTTTATTTATAAACTAAGCATGTATTACTCTAAAGAGCAAGTTTAGAAACTAATCTCTTTAAGTGACTTGCGAATTCCACAAAAATTCTGCCATTATTTTCTTTATGTTGTTTTCCATATGAGATATTGTAGTGACCAATATATGTGAAGCTCCAATAAGGACCAAAAAAGCACCATAAAGTAGATAATATAATCCTTTTAAAGATTTACGTGTGTAAAACAGACCTAAAAGTCAGATCCACTGCAGATCTTTCAACAAATATCCCACAGATAATGGGTTTGACTTCAGGCATTTGCCATCAAACAGGTCAAACACTGGCACAAGCACATGTCATTTGTATAATGCACATGACCTTTGTAATCCTTTTAAGAGCTTTGACAGAGGCAAAGATTATCAGTAATTCTGACTTAAAGTTTCGTCTGTTTGACACACAAAGCTATAGTTCGGCTTCAAAATGAGACTATACCCTAACCGAAAAGAGCTGTAAAAAGACAGGAGAATGAGTAACATTCAATGAATAACAGAATTTCTATTTTTATCTGATGTATGCCTTTAACAGCACAGAACTTTTCTTTCGTCATGAGAATTAATGTAGTGGCCCTAAGCAAGGCAGGTCCATACACTTATTCATATAGTTCATGTACTGACCTGTTAAAGTAAGCACTGTAGGTTTCTAATTTCTCACAAAGAATGTGTGTATCAGCAGCCAGACACACACAAACACACACTTGCCCAGTTTCTTATAATGTAGTTCAGTCAATAGCCGCTAGCACAAATGATCTCATTTCCTCTTGTTATCTGAGCTGTTTCAATCAGCCATGAAAACACTAAGAACATGTTTATTTAGAAATCTGTGTGCATAAGCCAGGGTGTGAAGAGTTTAAAGGAAATTTTAGCATTGTTTTATGGCCTTTGTTTGTCAGTTGATCTCCTAAACTGTAAATCTTGAATTGTGGGCTGTGCTTTTAGTAACAGCCAATGTGTGTGTGATGTCTCCACAGTAGCAGACAGTAAACAGACGCATTTAGCATGTCAATCTCCAGTGACAAGCCTTAGTGACAATTCAAACAAATCTCACTCTCCTTAAGGAACAGTCTGTCTGTCTGTGTGTGTGTCTGTCTGTCTGTCTGTCTAGACTGTTTTAAAGCTTCCTGTATTTCAGGCTTGTTTTGCCAAAGGCCTGTGATGTGTATGAGTGCCACAGTGTATTTATGTTGGTTTTATTTGTCTTTTTGCTTCAATAACTAACCATAGTGTTAAGAGATTAGTGGCAGTAATAACATTTAAATAAATGATTATATCCAGACACAAATGTGTCATATCATATACACTGAAAGAACAGGTATGGTATAGATATTAATACAGACATGTAACTGGTGTCATTTGGACCTCAAAGATTTTAAAACTAGAAATGAAATTTTAAGCATGTTCTAAAACTGATCCGCACTTCATGTTCAGTGTTTTTCTTTAGCTCAGAAATTAAAAGAAACTTCTTCAGTGATATTCTTTCATTCATAGAATGACCTACAGCTGTAACCCCTTTATCACATCTCAACATAATTCCAACAAACACAGCATGTTGACATTACATAAATATCTTTCCATATACAGCAGAGACTCTGAGCATATAACATTCCTTCTTTTGTCCCCTGTTGTATTCCTTGAAGGCTTTTGCTAGGTGTGTGAGATTTATTGCATGTTCTAATAGATGTGGAAAATGTATTATTTCTCCTTGGAGCAAAAACCATATGAAGACTTTATCTTTGCCCCCAGCCCCAACCAAAAAAAAAAAAATACATTTCTGGGTGACTTTCTTTCTCTGATTTTTGGAGGAAGACAACATAAATCAAGGAAAGGCAACATCCGCTGGGTCTCTGGCAGTGAAACACAAAACCAGTCAGGGTTAATGGAAGTACAAGTGAAGATTTATTTTAATTACTTCATTGTAATTTTTTTGGAATTAAAACAAAATGTCCTCTTTGTTGAAGTGAAACACTAAATTATTCCATATCTGTATGGAAACTGTAAGGTAACACAGAGTTTTAACCCTCTGAGACAGAATGATACAGCATTACGGAAAAGGCCACAAGTCTGGGCCAATGGGGTTGCTTGTAAGAGAGAAGAAGTAGTTCACATAACATAACAATTTACTTGCATAGATTTTTTTTCTCTGATCACTTCATTTAAGGAACAGACAGTTAAAACACAGAATAACTGCTCTATCTCTAATATCTGATAATGACGCCTGTTTTACCTCTTTATCCTTCATATGTTATGAACATATGTTCTCAGACTGATTTGTTTAAAAAATAGTTCAAATTAACTTAAAAGGACAGAAATAAATACAGAAAGTATCACAATTATGTCACATAAAATAGGCCTGTGTAGGTATTCATGCACATAATTTCATGATAAGGAAATATGACACAGGGG
>JAZGTK010010312.1:0-16232 GCA_036877625.1 Ambastaia sidthimunki | reverse complement strand
TGTGTAGCACCAAGTCCTGGAGAAACGTTGTTTCGTTTCAATGTGTATCGCATCAGCTGTATATGTTGAAATGACAATAAAGCTCACTTGAACTTGAACTTGAATGGATGAGGCAATGATGTTGATGATTTAAAATACGAGAATTTGACATGGAAAGCGGTAATAGCATAAAGTTACTGATAGCAGCTCTAACAACAATCTGCTGTTACATGACAGACTGTATGCTGATGATTTAAACTATGTAGATGAGTTCTTCTGAACGCCTGGAGCAGGGACAACACCTAGGAGGAACCGAAGACCGGGATGGCCTGACGAATACTGGATCCATTTTGGAGCAGGCTGATCTTACGTTCCCCCGTGAGAAAGCCCCAAAACAGAGAATAATTAGTGTAGCTGCTGTTCATAACATTATAAGCATAAATCAACTTTTTTAGAGGTTAAGATGAATCTGTTGAATTATAAAAATGCATGGCTAAAGAGGTGTGTTTTAAGTCTAGATTTAAACTGCAAGACCGTGTCTGAGCCCCAAACAGTATCTGGAAGATCATTCCAGAGTTTAGGAGCCAAATGTGAAAAAGCTCTGCCAACTTTAGTGGACTTATTGGTTCTAGGAACAACCAGAAGTCCAGAGTTTTTGGAGCGTAAAGCATGTATTGGTTTGTAGCGAGAGAGAAGATCTGTGAGGTATTTAGGAGCTGTCCCATTTAAAGCTTTATAGGCTAGCAGTAATATCTTATAAGTAATGCAGAATTTCACAGGCAGCCAGTGTAAGGATGACATTGTTGGGGTTATATGATCATATTTCTTTGAGCTGGTAAGGACTCTAGCTGCAGCGTTTTGGACTAACTGAAGCCTATTAGGGAACCTATTAACTATTAGGGAGGATGAACAGCCACCTAAGAGTGCATTACAATAGTCCAGTCTGGAAGTCATAAAAGCATGAACAAGCTTTTCTGCATCAGAACTAGATAGGATGTTACGCAGCTTAGCTGTCACAATTGGTGTGCTCCTGGAGCAAAGGAGAGAAACAATGTTGATTCTTTTCAAAACGTGTTTAATATAATAATCCATAATCTGACAGGGATGTGACATTAGCGATATTTCTTAGGTGGAAGAAGGCAGTTTTAGTAATATATGCCACATGTCTTTCGAATGACAAATTGCTGTCCAATATGACACCCAAGTTTTTAACAGTGTTAGATTAGGTAACATTAAGACACTAATAATATAGACAATTATTATTTTACATGTACAGCTTCTGTATTTAACTTTATTGTGTTTTTGTCAGATTTGTAAATCAGATTTTAGCATAACAGCAGCATATAAGTTGCATTCAGTCACTATATTTCATACTCGTTCCATTGTATGTCCATCGTTCCATTCACGAATATGCACATCAGCATGTAACATCATCTGGTGACATTATTTAGCAACTTTTCAAACAGACTTTAGCTACTTTCAATTTAAAATAGTTGGCAAAACTGTTACTACTTATCAGTAGCCTTTAAAAGGCTGTTTTATTTCACGGGTCACAGTTTTGGGGAAGACATGTTAAAATTACGTGACAAACCCTGTGTAACTTATTATCTGACACTTTTGCTAAACTTCATTAATTCATAAATCATGGCTAACTCATTGCTTTTGTTGCTGCGGCCATGCTGATAGGTGTCTAGTCCAAAACAACTTTCATATCAACCAGCACAACATTAACAAAATAGTGCACCTATTATAGCAAATCCCTTTTGAACCAATAAAATCCAGTTTTGGATTTAGGATGATAGTAATACTGCATAACAGCATTATGGCTAAGAAAGTACAAAGAGAACAATTAATTGTGTTGTAGAAAAAAGCAGAAAATCGTCTCAGGTTATGTATGTAACTCCGGTTCCCTGAAGGGAACGAGACACTGCATCTAAACGCTTATATACGCTCTGAATCGCGTGTAAAATATAGAGGCCATAGTGCCTCACGAAGGTTAGGGGAGTGGACCATCCCGCAGCGTCGCAGATGTCCTGAATTGGGTCACAGAGCCTTGGTCCCCTTATGTAGGGGGATACCAGTGGACTCATAAGAAATGTGAATAGCATCAGTAATACAGTGACTAAGTGTCTGCTTGGTAGTGGGGAGACCGCGCTTATGAGGACCAAAGCAGACAAAGAGCTGGTCAGTCTTAGAGGTGGTTGAGGGTATGTTAGAAACATAACCCTGTTTTGGGTACAAGAACGCTTTGGCCAAACCGGGTGCAAAGTCTAAATAGAAAGGGGCCACAGAAAAAGCCTGAAGGTCATCCCTTTCCTCAGAGAATTAATTGCCAAAAGAAAAGCAGTTTTGACCGATAAAAAATGGTCTGAAATTTTCTCAATGGGCTCGAAAGGTGGAGCACAAAGAGCCTCTAGTACCACAGCCAGGTCCCAAGGTGGGACATGAGATCGTATCTGGGGCCTCAGCCTCAGTGCACCTCGGAGGAAATACGTAACCCATGGGTGTCTGCCCATTGTTCGACCACCTAATGAAGCGTGGTAAGCCGATATAGCTGCCACATAGACCTTTAGGGTGGAGTGAGCTAACCCTGCAGAGAGCCGTGCCTGCAGGAACTCCAGATTGCAGTGATTTTTTCAGTTCTATACAAAAGTGAATGCAGTGATTTAAGTAATGACAGTGCAAGTAATGAAGTAACGACAGTGCAAATATTAAAAATAATAAAAATAGTGCAATGGAAGTGGTGTAATATACATTAAGTTATTTTGTGTTTAGGAGCCTGATGGCATGGGGGAAAAACTGTTTCGTGAGGCAAAATCAGAAGCAAAATCTGGTCGTGAGGGACCTAATGCTTCGGTACCATTTACCAGATGGCAGGAGGGTGAAAAGTGTGTGTGAGGGGTGTGTGGGATCATCCACAATGCTGGTAGCTTTGCGGATGCAGCGTGAGGTGTAAATGTCTGTGATATGGGGAAGACCCCAGTGATCTTTTCAGCTGTTCTCACTATCCGCTGCAGGGTCTTGAGGTCCGAGACGGTGCAATTCCCAAACCAGGCTGTGATGCAGCTGCTCAGGATGCTCTCGATTGTCCCTCTGTAGAACACTGTGAGGATGGTGGGTGGGAGATGTGCTTTTCTTAGCCTTCTCAGAAAGTACAGGTGCTGCTGGGCTCTATTTGCTGTGGAACTGGTGTTTGAGCGACCAGGTGAGATTCTCTGTCAGGTGAACGCCAAGGAACTTGGTGCTCTTTACGATCTCCACAGGGGAGCCGCCGATGTTCAACGGAGAGTGGTCTCTCTGTGCTCTTCTGAAGTCAACGACCATCTCTTTAGTTTTGTCCACGTTCAGAGACGGGTTGTTGGCTCTACACCAGTCCGTTAGCTGTTTTACCTCCTCTCTGTATGCTGACTCGTCGTTCTTGCTGATGAGACCCACCACGGTCGTGTCATCGGCGAACTTGATGATGTGGTTCGAGCTGTGCATTGCTACACAGTCATGAGTCAGCAGAGTGAACAGCAATGAACTGAGCACACAGCCCTGATGGGCCCCAGTGCTCAGTGTGGTGGTGCTGGAGGTGCTGTTCCCGATCCGGACTGACTGAGGACTCCCAGTCAGGCAGTCCAGGACCCAGTTGCACAGGAAGGTGTTCAGGCCCAGCAGGTTCAGCTTTTCAGTCAGGTGCTGAGGGATGATGGTGTGGTGTTGAATGCTGAACTGAAGTCTATGAACAGCATTCGAACATATGTGTTTTTATTGTCTTTGTTTTTATTGATGGCTCCTGCCGGCCAGGTTTTCACCTGCTTTAGAACCGGTTTCGATCGTCTGACGAGCAGTCTTTATGCTGGAATTAGCATAACAGAGATGTGGTCTGAGTAGGCGAGGTGGGGGCGGGGCTCCGCCCGGTAATGTTTGTGTACACAAGATCCAGCGTGTTTTTCCCCCTCGTCCACATGCTGATGGAATAATAAACAGTAAACAGTCCATCGGGGTTAGAGTTTTGCATTTCGCTAATAGCCCCATACAGTTCGCAGAGCGCATTACCGGCATTTGCGCTGGGTGGAATGTAAACACTGATAATGAGCATGGTAGTAAATTCCAGTGTTAAATAAAAAGGTCTGCATCTAACAGTCACAAACTCCAACAGCGATGAGCAGTAACTAGAAACTAGCACTGAGTTCTTGCACCATTCTTGCACCATGGAACACTGCCAACATCTCTATGCAATTGATATGCCATGAAAGCTGGTGACCTCTCCACGACCCTGGGCTGGGCGGCCACTCATGACCGCTCCCCAACCGGTGAGGGATGCATCTGTTGCTAGTGAGACACTGTGACGAAGAGCTCCCAGCAGAGGAACCAAGGATTCTTCCACATGTCTAAGGCTCGTAGGCAGCGCCGCGTGACATTGATTTTGCGGAAAGGATTTTCTCTCGGGGAAAACCTCTTGGTCTTGAGCCACCACTGTAAGGGCTTCATGTACAGCAGGCCGAATGGAATAACATTGGACGCAGCTGCCATGAGACCTAGCAGTTGTTGAAACTGTTTTACAGTTAGTGACTGGCCTTCTTTGACTCTCGTGACTGCACTGAGGATTGATTCTACTCAAGCAGGAGACAGATGTGCCCGCATCATGGTCAAATCCCAAAATACACCCAGATAAGTGGTTCTCTCATTGAGACACGTGTGGCAGTACTTTTCAGGCTGCCAGATGGTCTTTTAAAGGGAACCAGTCTCTCGAGACTGTCCTCTGGTATGTTTGGAGTGAATAGACCGGTGCCCTGTATACATAGGAAACCCTGCGGGGACCCTCCGGTCTAAACTCTCTAAAGACCTCCGTAGAGGTAGCACGGAGGTAGCAATTGTTTGAGGCAGCTGTGCCCTGAAACACCCGAAGTGGCAGGGTTAACAGCTTGGCCTCCAGAGGGCACTGAGGAGGTGCGGGCATCGTATGATGAGATGGGACCTGCTGCTCCCCAGATGGGGCTGCCCCCTGAGGTCTTAAGGGAACCAGTCTCTTAAGACTGGCTTTCGGTATATTTAGAGTGAGTAGACCAGGCAGGCATCGTATGAGAAGATAGGACCTGCTGCTCCCCAGATGGGACTGCCCTCTTGGCTGAAGCCCTTTTGGAAATCAAGACGGTCCTCAGATCTGGCCTTGATTTCACAGACTCCGACCCAGGGCGTCGTGTCAACCACACCCTTAAGGGGGGAACAACGGGACACAACGCTCTGTTTTTGTGTCCCTGTAGGAGGAGTTAGTACATGGCTGGGGCTGCTCCCATCCAGCAGCCCCAAGAGAGTGAGGGCGGTGAGGGAGGAACTGCCATAGACCTGCTGCCATAGACCTGCCAACCGAACAGGCGGTCTTGGCAAATAGTGGTTCTAACACATCCTCATTGTGAGACCCTCGCTCTCATCAATCACTTTCAGCAGGTCAGGTTGGTATGCTTGTAACACCACCATGGTGTGCAAGCAAGCACCAGCCTGCCCCACTGCCGTGTACCCCCTGCCCACCAGCACTGAGATGGAGCCTTAAGGACGACGCCACGTCGGAAGACAGATAGCAGCTAGCGTCTGTTCAACCTGGGCCATCACCTTATACCCGTATTTATGCAGATACGGGCCAAAGATGGTTTAGCAAAAAACATTTATAAAAACGGTAGGCTCTGGTGTGGTAGAGGCCGGCTGAGCAAAGAGCGTTCATATAGCATGCTTTTTTTGCAGCTCAGCCTGTTTATAGGAGAGCCAATCGAAGTTCAATTTATAACAACCTCCAAAACTTCTCATATTGCGGGGGNCACAGAGAACCTCAAAGAGAGAGCGTAGGATCTGCCCGTCTCAATTTCCTCCACCAGATATATCTGCAAGCGCCATGATCGCAGCCGCCACTCTGCCTTGGCATCCTCAAAGAGAGCCTTCCGGGAGTAAAGTGATCGCATTTAAACCCGCTCGCAAGCAGGCAGTCAGCTCCCTCGAGAGGTGACTGAGCATGCTTCGCTCCCAAACACGCAACACATAAACTGTGTGTATCCCATCTGTGGATAGTATTTCTGTCGCAGGTGAGGACGAACATACCGCCTACAATGCTGAATGTTATGCTCTACCCCCTTTAACTTTTGCTTTAGGCATTTTAACTCTAGACAACATAGAAAGATAGTGACAAACAATTTCACACAGAGCACTTCGCTGAATAACAGAAGCTACCGGTTTGCTCAGCGCATGCGCTTTTAAGCTTCCTGGTCGTGACGTCATTCCGTCTGTGATGTATCGCCCCCCTATTAGACAGATTCCACACGTGATTCAGAGCGTATATAAGCTGGAGGCGTTCCGAAAGTGTTTCGACGCAGCTCGAGTTACTGAAAGGGAACCTATATTTAGACCTATTTGTAAGATTAGTATTTGTTCTGTTTGACTGTTAGCCCTGTGCTGGGGAGGATAGGCTGGTGACTACAGTGGTCTAAAAAATATGTTGACTAGAATTACCAATGGGCATTTAACGCAGCCAGTGCTGCCCAATAACTTTGCAGTCCTCTGGAGGACAAGAATTTGGCTGACAAAACCCACAGACAATATTTGGATGGCTGAATTAAAAGATGTGGAGCTGTGGAGCTGTTATAAAGTGTGACAGCTGCTATTAGCTGCCTTTCATTATTCTACTCTAATATAGTGCAAAACACAAACCAGTCCATGGGACCTCCCATCTGCATGAGAGAATAACTTTTTTTACTCCAGCAGCACGGTGTGTATGCATTTGAAATGGCAATTACTGGTTTTGATTGATATCAATTCATAATTTTTTTATTGTGAAATATTAAATTTGTGCATTATGAGGTCTTGTATCCTGTTGGGATAGAAGCATATTACTGTCAAGGTGACCATGTCTTTTACCTGAACATTTTCAATTTAAGGGTCCTAAAACGTTTTGGGCAGGAACTATACTGTGTCTGTGCATATAGGCTTATTTGCATTTATGAACTAAAATTAACTTTTGTTGCTGGTGGATTACAAAAACTGATAAACTCAGTCAGATATTTTACCTGCCTTTTATTTATATATATATTTTGTAATATTAAAACAGCACTCTTTGTTTAATTTTGCTAAAATATAATTACATTTAACTATCCATAGTAATTAATTTTTAATCATAATATCTATCATGTGTTTAACCAAGCTTGTATTTTCACAAAAAACAATTATCAGCTAGTTAAGTAAGTGTTATCAGGTATAAATAACTGACTACAACACTTATGCAGTTCCAACATTATGCTATTTGATCAAAACATAATTCTTTCTGTTTGGGATTGTGTTTAAAAAGATTCTCCTCAGCCTAAGTGCCATGCGCTTTAGCACACTGGTAACCGCCTGAAAACCATCATAAAAGCAACACTTTTGAATACCAACAGAACACAATACTAAACATTAAAAATTTCATCTTGATTTAAAAACACTTTATTTCGACATTTACTCTTATTGTTCATTCCTATGCAAAGGATGCTGCGAATCTGGAATCCCAATTTTAGCAATGCTACTTTAACACACATCATCATGTAGCTTTAACTTAAATATATTAAGTTAGTTGATTGCACACAGTTCTTATTCTTCTTATAACCTTAACCCTTATAATTCCTTATAACATTCCTTATGATAAAGTTTGTTCTAACTTCTAACACATAGTATAAAATAAGCTGTTTTAACTAAATGATTTAAATGTATTCACTAAATAGATTTTTTTAAACTAAAGTTAAATTAATTACATTTTTTACACTTGCAGCTGTTTTAGCATCTTGCGCCATCTGCCAGGTTTAAGTTAATTTGTTAATTTCTGTATTTGTTTTGGTTGTTAATTTATGTATTTGTTTTGGTTGAAGTTTTGGGTATTCTTATTTGTTTGGGTTGTGTGTTTGTTGTTAGTTATTTGAGATTATTTCACTCATTTTTCTATTTGTATGGTACGTGTTTCCATGTGCTCATCCAGGATTTTTAAAAGTCTTGGTTACATATGTAACCCTTGTTTCCTGAGGGAGGGAATGGACATGTTATGTCAACATACATGACGTATGGGGTCTCGCTTGAGAGCCCTATCACCTTTGAGTAGTAGAAAAATGCCAGAAAGAAAAGAGCCAATGAGCATTGGGCAAAGGAGTTGTGTGTAGAGTCACGCCTACCCGGAAACAGGTATATAAAGCTGGCCGTAGCTCGCTTTCATTCAGGTTTGTGCTGAGCAGCAGAGATGTGTCCTAGCCAGTCAGAGGTAAATTAGACTTGTGGACATAACGTTGGAGGACATAATGTTTCTGTTCCCTCCAAAGGAACACAAACCTATTTCCCCTGTCCTGAGGGGGAGGCACCCCAAGTTAATATACCGAGCATGTCCTCCCACTTGCTACCTTGTGGGCCGCAACACACTGGAGGATACGGGCTCCACCCTGAGGTTGAAAAACTTTGCAAAGGTGTCAGGTGTCGCTCAGCCCACTCTACAAATCTCTGCTAAAGAGATAACCCAGGAGGAGGACATAACCAGGAGGAGCTAACACTCCTAGTTAAGCGAGCCCTCACTCTGAGGGGGCACAGAACATGGAGGAAGGAGGCTCACTGGGGGAAACAAGTACTTGCGCAGACCCCAGGGCCAGCTGTGTGCCAACGTGTCCATGCCAAGGGGGGCTCGGTCAGGGAGTAAATCATTGGGTAATGGGAGGACTCCTGGGAATAAAACAGGTCCACCTGTGCCTCCCCAAATCAACATCAATTCAGCTGGACGGGCTAGGGATAGAGGCCACTCTCTCCACTCTCTTGGGCTGTGAGATGCATCGGCCGCATGGTTGAGCTTGGTTCAGCTAATTACTATCTGTCTCCAGATGGGAGGGCTTTGACCAAGTGGTCCTGACAATTACGACAATTAATTAAGTCAGGACCTCAGGGGACAGCCTCATCTGGGGAGCAGCAGTTTACATCTCATCACACGATGCCCGCACCTGCCCAGTGCCCTCTGGAGGCCAGGATGTTGACCCTGCCACTTCAGGTGCTTCAGGGCGCAGCCGCCTCAGATAACAGCGCCCCTCAGTGTTTGCCAAGTTCAGCAAGCATGGTGGAAGCGCTACCTCTATGGAGGTTTCTGGTGACTTTGAACCGGAAGTTCCCTGCAGGGTTTCCTTTACAGGGCACCGGTCTATTCACTACAAAAATACCAGAGACCAGTCTCGAGAGACTGGTTCCCTTAAGAGACTATCTGGCAGCCTGGGAAAGGCTACCACACATGTCTCAATGGGTCCTGCGCACAGTAGAACTAGGCTACAGAATTCAATTCTATCACCGTCCACCTACTTTGGGTGGGGTTCTCTCCATATTAGTGGATTCAGCGCAGGCTCTGGTTATGGAGCAAGAAGTACAAACTCTCCTGAGGAAGGAGGCCATCGAGGTGGTCCCTCATCAGCAGAAAGAGTTAGGGCTTTACAGACGTTACTTCGTTGTTCCCAAGAGGGATGGAGGGTTGCGTCCTATTTTAGATTTGCGTCTTTAGAGATATGCGTCTTTAGAGACTGAAGTTCACGATGCTGACTGTAAAACAGATTGTGTCCCAAATCAGGTCAGAGGACTGGTTTGTCACGATAGACCTGAAAGATGCATATTTTCATATACCCATCCTTCCTCAACACAGGAAGTTCCTGAGGTTTGCTTTCAGGGGCGAACTTACCAATATCGGGTTCTTCCTTTCAGCTTATCACTTTCACCCTGTACTTTCACAAAAGTGGATGCAGCGTTGGCTTCCCTGCGACACCAGGGCATCCGCATACTCAATTATATTGATGATTGGTTGATATTAGCTCACTCAGAGCAGGTGGTAGTTCGGCATTGAGATGTCGTTCTAAACCACATGAAACAGTTGGGGTTCAGACTGAACACAGAGAAAAGTGTGCTTCTCCAGCGCAGAGAACTACTTATATGGGTGTAGTTTGGGATTCGACCACGATGCAGGCACATCTGTCTCCTGCTTGAGTAGATTCAATCCTCAGTGCAGTCACAAGAGTCAAAAAAGGCCAGTCACTCACTGTGAAGCAGTTTAACAACTGCTAGGTCTCATGACAGCTGCGTCCAGTGTGATTCCATGCGGCCTGCCGAGTAAAAATTATGGCAACAATCCCCAGTTTCCCCTATATTGTTTGCTGATTATGATGCTGATTATGATGTTTTTGGCTGGAGATTTTTAGGCTTGTTACATTGAAATATAGATTTTTTTTTTAAAGATTTCTAATAGGCAAGAGTAGTTATTGTAGGGGTCAGAGATAC
Source organism: Ambastaia sidthimunki (assembly GCA_036877625.1). Taxonomy (NCBI): domain Eukaryota; kingdom Metazoa; phylum Chordata; class Actinopteri; order Cypriniformes; family Botiidae; genus Ambastaia; species Ambastaia sidthimunki. Next base: position 5,969 of record JAZGTK010010312.1, on the reverse strand, counting down.
TTCAAATCTGTTATACATTTACACCCACTTAAGAGGCTTTGAAAGTGAAATGAAAGTGACGTGTATTTGTCAGTTATGGTTACCCATAATGAAATGTGATCTCTGCATTTAACCCATCACTAGTGAGGAGTGAACACACACTGCAAGTTGTGAACACACATACACCCGGAGCAGTGGGCAGCTATCACTGCAGCAACTGGGGAGCAATCAGGGGTTAGGTGCCTTGCTCAAGGGCACTTCAGTTGCTACCTGTTGGCACTGGAATCGAACCAGCAACCTACTGATTACAAGCCCGACTAACCAGTAGGCCACAACTGCCCCTAAACTGCCCCTTTGCATCAATGATGTGAGATCATTTTACAAATATTTTGCTTTGCAACATCAAAACAGCATCTCAATTTTCATTGAGTTTTATCTTAGAAATTGTCAGTGTAAGTAAACATGAATTTCATATAATCAGATTTGCTCTCAGCTTTGTCATCTCAGAGCACTGACCACGACACATTTTACCTTCTCTGGTCTTTCCTGGACGTTCTACATCTTCATTTTCACCTTCAATGATTGTCTCATCTATAGATGCAGCCAAGCATTGATAATAAAGCAATTTCTTAGGTGGTGCTGCTTAAGTCAGATCATATTATATTTTAAAAAATGTTTAACTGAATGCAGAAATACTCTATCCACGGTCCTGAACAGCAGATCAGAGGACTCGTTGTTACTATAAATAGAAATTGTGGATCTCTACTACTTGGTTTACAACTAGTGAAGAGGCATGTGAGAAGCTCAAAAGCTCACCTTAAAAAAAAAAAAAAAAGAAAGCGTGCTATATATCATTCTTAGATCCCTCACAGTAATTCTCCCCTGTGAGAGGTTTTCCAACCAATACAGTTTATTTGTCAGACACTGCAGTGAGTCACACAGCAGCTTGTTTCCTAATGTGAGTATTATCAGAGTATGCTGACACTTGCAATAAAGTAGCCAATGGATCAAACAAGGTAGGGAATAGGCGGGTGAAGCAATAGACCAACACATTTCCCAAGATACAGTTACAAACCCTGCCCCTTATTGCAGAGCTCCACTGCATGTAAAGTTACCTGTCATTCATGTAACACTGAGTCTGACATCTGCTGGGTAATAATGAGTCTCTGTCCAACACAAGAAAAATCATGTTTACATTTTATGTAGTTGTTAGTCACATAATCTTTGTATTCATGCCATTTTAAAATGTTTTTTAAAAAACGTGAAAATAAGTTAATATATCATTTGATAACCTAAACTAACCTAGCCATGTCATAAAAATGTAAAATCGTATTTTTGAGAGACTGACTTAACACACACAGCCATGAGTGTCTACAGGGGGTCTCACTACCTGCTGTTTCACAACTTACTCTATTTAGTAAATTGTTTAATAGTGTATACATTTTTTAATAAATTAATAGATCCAGACAGAAAAGATCCATCCATAAGATACCACTTGTGTTTGAGTGTGTTTGTGTTTATGGACATAATATAATAATGTTTATAAAGAATTTGTGCTTGTTCATAACCATCAGACATAAATAACCTTTGCTTACATACTGTAAATACATCCACATAAGCTCATCTGCTGCAGGCAGACACACCACTGGAGGAGAACACAGAACAAACATAAAAAATGTCATTTTATTTTCATCCATTGATTCAGTTCTGTCTGGTTATGGACAGGCTCACTCAGAATATTCCTAATCCAAAATTCTCAACAATAAATATGTTATAGAAACAAGCATATATGATTATGTGAAACTTTTAAATCTTTTGAAAAAAGGGAATAGAAAACAAGTTTCTATTTCTATTTGTTGGTATTCTAAGTGGTTGTTAGTAATTTGCTGTGCAGTTGCTTTGATATTTTGAGTGGTCGTTAGCGTGTTTCTGTGCAGTTGCTATAGTTGTTAACATGTTGCTGTGCAGTTGCTATGGTGTTCTGAGTGGTGGTTAGCATTTATTTATGCAGTTGCTGTTGTGTTCTGAATGGTAGTTAGCATGTGGTTATGCAGTTGTTATTCTGAGTGATATTCTGAGTTTCTACGAGGGTCTCAGTGGTTTATAGCATTTATATCTGCTTTGGGATGCTTTTTTCCCTACTACATTCAAGAAACTCCCTATTATATTCAAGAAACTGCTAAAAAGTCTCTTTCACGATTATGAATAAAAAAAAAAACTAATAATAATTTTTCCTCTCTCCCAATAGGTAGACCTACATCTACATTTATTACATCTATCAAATATTGACATATGGCAGATGTTATTGCCTCCTTACAATTTATTGTTTCTTTGTTTTCCTAAGCTTGCTTTTGAAGTCGCATTTGGATAAAAGCGTCTGCTAAATGTCAAAATGTAAATGTGTATGTAGTTTTAAAAACATGTCTTATATCTGTTTATCTATAAGCCTAAACACTGGTATCCTAAAAATCTGTTATTGTTAATCTTTTATTATAATCTTTTATTTAACCTGGTAGCAGAGTCTGGAAAATGTAATACATTTACATTTGTAACTGTGGTTTATGCATAATGTGTCTCTTTTTTTATGATTTTCTGAGTTGTTTTAGCATATTTTTGAAAATCACAGGAAATGTTCAGAGCAGCGTGCACACAGTCACCAGATCACTCAGCAACATCACATAACTCCTGTTAACTGCACACATGGAAATGTCATTCATGCATAAGCTTAGCATTTCAATACTCTTCTAATCACATTTATTTAGATGTAGGAAAGAACCTTGACAAAACCTGTCAATGTCAAAATAATTGTCATGCTTGGAGGAACTTTTAATACAGGATCTTTTAACTTTAAGAACAAACTAATATATAATAATATTCAACAACAACATTATCAACAAAATAAAAATATATATATTTTTTCTTTTTTTTGCTCTCGCAGCCTTTTTGTATTATAACCCATCACAGTTTGGAACCACTGCAAGATGCTTTTTCTTAAAAGCAATTTTAAATGCTTTTTCAGTTTTCAACGAACCTTACTAAATTGCTTAAACAAAACACTCATGAAAGTCACTGATTTCTGTTTTCAACGAACCTTACTAAATTGCTTAAACAAAACACTCATGAAAGTCACTGATTTCTGTCTAAGCAATTGAACTACAACTTCATTGAAAACATTATTGAAAAAGAGAGATGAATGCTGAGAGGAACAGAAGTCAAACATCCTGTGAAACAGGTTATAAATCAGGCTGAATGTTTGCCAACATCACCATCATGGCCAACATCATGCCCTAATAATTAAGTGTCTAAAAAAATTTATTTTCAGTTTTATAAAAAAGTTTTCTTTTATAAATGGTTTAATAAAACTGATTTTTTTTTATTGAAATAAAAACCAGCATGATTAGGTAATATATGGTGCTATATCTTCCTAAAGACACATTTAAAGTTAATGATTTGACTTTGGGTGTGTCCATAGCTAAAGTTGCTATCACACATTAGCTGGGGTTATAGCCACTTCAGAAATTTATGTAGCTCTGGCACAGCCAGACCACAAGCCCATACCAGTCTTGGGTTTGCAATCTAAATTAAATGTTATGAGGCAGAAATACTAGATGATGCAAAGAAATACAGAGAGAAAACTCTTCACCTGTTTGCATACTGCAGAACATTTGTCCTGTTAATGTGCCAACACAGGCCACACAATTTAAGACAGTTTCAGACTAATGTACTGTATTATTCATTTGGTTTTAAGGTAGATAAACACAAAAGCAATGTGGATAAGTGTGTCTAAGCACTCATTGTTCCAGTTGTCAAACAGGAACAGTGATCAATTCAGCTTAATCTAAAAGCTTTGACAGCAGGTCTTTTATCACAGGTGACAATGTGAACAAACTCACCCAATCACACACTGACACAAAGTACAGAAACTCCACAAACAATCTATATCTAACAGCCTATATATTTCATATTTGGCATGAAGAGCTAAATGGGACATAATTTACTCTATGCTGTCATTAGCAGGGTGTGTATGATATGGTGACATTGTACCCTGATCATTTGTGGTAGTTTCTGACTTGTTTTAACAAGGAAACATGTCAATGAAGCATTCAGCATTTACAACAATTTATGACAATGTTTGCAACAGAAATGTTCAGATTAAGCTGAATCTGTTTTTATTAGTGCCAGTGACATTTATAGAGTAATTCTGTTGTATGTAATAATTTAGCCATATAATATTACAGTTTATGCATTGATAGCTGTCATGATTTGGTAAGTATTTAAGATTTTACCAAAGAGTCTTCAAATAGAAACTGGCATAATGTACAGTGATAATCTTTTTTATATTTATTAAACTGAAAAAAGGTATATTTAACTAAATTCATAATGTGTTTGGTAATATAATTTTAATGGGTAAAGGCAGTATTGTGATAAACAATTAAAAGGCATTTAAGTTAGAACATGCCCATACTTAAATGCACTTATTTTTCACCAGATATTTATCAAACTGAAAATTAAGTTAAAAATCTTGATTAATGTTCAGAGGTGTTAGGTGTTATAAGATTTTGTCCAGATTTTCAGTTGTACTTGAGCTTTATGTAATAAAAGCTTAATCAATAAGGTGTCAATTGTAATGACGGGTCATGAGCACAAGAATCCATTGGCAGCTTTATTAGAATAGTTGTACAAAACAGGGTCAAATACCAGCAGACAGGAATGGCAAGACAAGGCAATAGCATAAACAAAAGGCAGGCAATGGTCGGGACAGGCAGCAAACAGAGTAATCCACTGAACAGGCACGGGTCGGGACAGGCAGCAAACGGAGTAATCCACTGAACAGGCACGGGTCGGGACAGGCAGCAAACAGAGTAATCCAATAAACAGGCAGAGTAATAACGGGTAAACCAACACAGGGAAAAATGCTCAGAATTGAATGCACAGCAAAACAAGACTTCGCAATGAGATAACAAATGCTGATAGTATATATAAAGTCCATAATGAAGACAACTGGCAACAGGTGTGTAATGAGGGGAGTGGTCAGCCCCAGGTATGAGGGCTGCTGGGAAATGTGGCCCAAATTAATATTCAGGCGACGGTTCCCGCTGACATCAGCAGGTTTCAAAAGTGACAGGAAAAATGGTGTTAATTAGGGGGGAGTTCAAGACGAAAGGAAACTGGAGTAATTTGACAGAATTTTGAATGGGCCAACATACCTGTGACTGAGCTTTTTTGATGGGAGGCGGAGGTTCCTGGTAGATAGCCACACCCACTGGCCGGGCTCGTAGGCAGGATTAGGTCTCCGGTGGGCGTTGGTCTGGACAGTCTAGCGTCGAACAGCCCGAAGGAGATGCTGATGGGCCAGGTCCCAAGTTTCTTCACTCCGTCGTAGCCATTCATTTACTGCTGGAAGCCCAGTAGGTTGGCCAGACCAGGGGAATAAGGGAGGTTGAGACCCAAGAATACATTTGAACGGTGTAAGTCCAGTAGCAGGTTTCACCAGGGAGTTCTGTGCGCATTCTGCCCACATAAGGTACCTGTGCCAGTCATTCTAATGGTTGTGGCAGTAAGACCTCAGGAAACGGGAGATCTCTTGATTAAGACGTTCTGTTTGACCATTCGACTGTGGGTGATAGCCAGAGGTTAGACTTATATTCACATTGAGACAACCAGACTCATGAGGTAAATTGGGGACCACGGTCAGACACAATGTCATCTGGCAAACCATAGAACCGGAACACATGATTGCATAGAAGTTCAGCAGTTTTGAGTGATGTGGGAAGTTTAGGCAAAGGAATAGGGCGACAAGCTTTAGAGAAATGATCAACAATTGTTAGAATGGCCGTGTTATCTGCAGAACTGGGGAGATCAGTGATGAAATCCAAGGCAATATGGGACCAGGGTCTTTGTGGAACCGGAAGGGGTTGTAGCAAACCTGATGGGAGTTGTTTGGGTGTTTTGGACATTTGGCATACAGTGCAGGATTGTACAAACTTTAG
>JAZGTK010010310.1:0-16498 GCA_036877625.1 Ambastaia sidthimunki | reverse complement strand
TTTTTTTCTGTTTTTATGCACATTTTCATCATTAGATTTTAAGAGCAATTTGGTTACTGAGCAATTATTATGTCACCTAATTAATATTCATGAGCCGGGCTGATACGTTTTATAATGCACAGCATATTCTGTACAATGTGCTGTTTTATAAGTTGTCTGATTGGACAGCTCTCAGTAGTCACACTCAACGGTAGTAAAGGTTTTGACGTATTTTTCCAGCAGCGTTTCCTTTCTTTTCGTTCGTGGCCTTTTGTATCCGTAGTAACTTGTCAGATCTCTCTCAGACTTTCAGGCTTTCGCAGTGTCTGACCTGTTATGTCTTATGTCTGTTATGTCGTATTCTTCTAGTGTCTCAGCAGTACTTCTGAAATACTCCTCAACTTTCTTCTGTTTACTCCGCTCTCTCTCCCATCTCACGCATCCCACTCCTGCCTGAAGTGCCTTAAAACTCTGGAAGTTTCTTGCCTCTGAAATGACCGTGGCTTTCTTTGCCTTAATTGCTCAAAATGCTAATTGGTCTGTGAGCACAATCCCCAGTGATGCATTTGGGATTTCCCAGAGTCTGGAGACCACAATAACAAGCCTAAAAAAGCTTTTAAATTCCAATTGCCACTAGACATCTGGGGATGGCCCTGAATGCATTTTCATAATTAATACAAAGTCTGGGGAAAGGTGCCTTTCTGTGATTGAAAGGTCCGTGTGCATTCCCCTGGCTAAATATGCAATAGAAAGTGTAAACTTGGCATGCACGGAAGATGACATTTGAAAAAGAGCATGCAATATTCATTTAAATTCAAAGTAAGGCCCTAATGCAATTTCTCTGCGACGCTTCCAGCTGAATTTGAAGGACCCGGTGCCCTTTGCATGCTTTCGGTTCTCTTAGCTCTTTATCCCCAACCTCAAGTTTGGCACCAAGAAAGCATGTGATATTTTATTTTATCGCACCATTCGGAGCGGTTCTAAAACAATTTACCCTGCGTTAAGACTTCTGCCTCTCAGAAATTTCAAGCGAACAAATTTCACTACAACGCTAACCACCGCCTGTACAAAACCCCTGTAATCCTGCCTAAGACTGTCAAAACTCACAAGCGCAAGAATAAACGCAGGTTCTGACTGCAAAAGTGCAGCAGATGTCTCCGCGGTTAGGGCAGAGCGTGTTGGCTGTCATAAGGGACGGCGGCGTAACAAAGTGGGACTAGAGGTAGCCGTCAGAGCGCCGGTGTTGATGGAGAGCGTATCTGTCCGTTATACGCCATCTGCGCTCAGCCGCTGGCAGTTTCATCTGTTGGATGCAGACCCGAGGCCCAGGCGGACAGGTTCCACAGTGCCGCCTACATAAGCTTCTGATTGAACTATTTGGAGCGAGAGCAGCCTCTGAGTTTGCTGTGCAAAGCTTGTCTGTGTGTTGGAGGCCTGGAGGTTGATCCTTAGAGAGAATGGGTGATTTTAGCTGTGCAGAGAGAGATGGTTTAGCGTTTGGTTTGGCTTCATGGAAGAATGCGTTGACAGTTTTGTTGTTTGTTGTGTTAGTCTAAATGACGTTCTGGTTCTATTTTAAGCATGTTTTGCAGGATCTCAGATAGGCTACGAATACCAAGCTAGTTTTGAAGGCCTGAAATCTCCAAAGCCACACCTCCTCCAATACACATGCACATACGCAAATACATAGTTTGACAGGCAAGCAGGACATCCTATCATTGTATTCGGACTGAATGCAGTGATTGGATGAACATTTTATGGTCCTGTGCTTCCAGCGAACATATTTTTGTATGTATTGTATTAATACCACTTTACTTAGTGATGCTATCAGGATGTGATGAGACTTTCAACCATCTTCACAAAAAATGTTTCTGGAAAAATGTGTCTACCCTGTCTTTAACCACGGCTAAACATTTAGGGATAAATTGAAAGCTGTCATTTACTCACTACGAAATCATTCAAGGCTTGCGTGATTTTCTGTTTGCTGTGAAAACAAACTGAGTTTATTTCCAAAGTGTGCAAGCTGTACTTTTCTATACAATAAAACTAGACATTGATTTTTACTGTCAGGTTGCAAAAATAACAAAAGCACATAACAGTTTACTGTGACACATAACTGTGTCTTTTCTGTGTTTCCACATATTGTGAATATAATTATACAAGTATATTTATTATATAATTGTACTGTAAGGCGTATAAGGACATTTGGCTGATTTGCATCATACAAACGCATAATAAAACCCAAAGACTGACTGTAGGGGAATCCACAGATCTAAAGGCAGTAAGCAACAAAAACAACATTTCGTTGGCGCAGATAAACGCAGCTATGATGATTCCACAGAGACTGCCCAGAAATAGGCCACAATTCTTTTGCTTGATCAAGAATCTCAATTTTCTCTGGATAATTGGAGCTCTGGGAGTAAAATGTTATAAAGTCTTTTAGTTTGACTGGTTGGGATGTAGCTCAATATATGTAATGCTAGCATAAGTGCGCTATGTTTCGTTTTATAAATCAATTCCTCTAACACAAAGTGTCATTTAGCATACATGCACTCCACACTCAGAAATAACCACAGGCTACACATTATGAGGTAAGAGCAGCATTGTGGTTATTGGTCATGGGTATAAATGGTTTATTTTTGGCATGGCTCATTAGCAGGGCATGTTTATAGCTGTGGGTCTATTGTTCAGTCTGATTCTTCACTTAATTATCTTAATTCTCATTCAGAAAAATTGAATGGCTGGACAAATATAATCAAGATCATTATCAAGTATCTCAAGCTGCTATTGGGCTCATTAACAGCTTCCAGCTCAGCTTAATGTTAGAGCCACCTTTAAACAAGCCATCTTAAAGCCCAGCTAACAGTCTTAGGTTATATGAACGTTTCCCTAACGTTTTCATTAGCAACAAAAACATTTAAAATGTTCTTTTGAATGTTCTGGAATGTTTTTAGACATTGTATTAACATTGTTTTAACATTATAAATCATTTTTTTAATTCTGTAACATTTTTAAAGCATTCAACTAACAACTAAAGAATGACATTTTTGATAACGACCGCAACTACGTTTTTAATAACTTTTTAGAGAACTTTACTAAACGTTAGCCAACGTTCTGAGAACATTCCCTGTTGGCTGACTGTTATTTTTTATTGGTTGTTTAAATACTTTATGCAAATATGCAAAAACAAGTCATTAGCAAGTTGAAGCATCAAAACATTGTTTATTTGAGATTTCAATTCTTTTCATTTTAAGAGTTTGCAGAGTAAGAGTTTGTACCCCAATTTACACCATTTGTGGGAATTGCAGAAACATTATTTTCACGTTTTTCTACTCTTACACTAGCAGGTGGATATTTCCCTCTCACTCGCAAAACTCTTTTGACTGAGAAAATGGTGCCAAAAGCATTTTTCCAGAAAATATTTGCTCAGTGCACGTATGGTCATTTACACATGCAAATTGGCGTTTCGCAAATCTTTCTCTGCACATGCAAATCTTTATATTATGTCTGCGACTTCATTTACACGTTTGTGAATCTCTGCACGTGCAAATCTTTTCTGCGCTAATTTTCCTTCACAGCAAACTCAGAGCGAAGTTTATCTCACCAGTGAGTCGAGCGAGTGAGAAACAGGAAATGGAAAACCCAGAGAGGAGTCGAGGCGGAGCGTTTACGGAACGGGGAGGGAAAAATGCTGTCGCTCGGATCCACTCTCATACTCTGATCTAAATGTCAGAGATCCTCTTGACTCAATACAAACAGAGATTTTAAAGCTGCATGTTTTGCAACGTTTGTGTAGAGTGAAGTAGATAATATATTTTAGCTAGTTAATTGTTATTTGTTATTTATTAAATATATACAGTATATTTTAAAAGCTTCACTTATTTGAATGGTAGACGATTAAGGAGTTAAAAGATTTGAAGATTGGAAATTGATGATAGATACTTTTGGAATTACTTTTTGGTTTTTAAATTGACCTAAATTTTAAAGTCTTTCTTCTGCTTTGTCACATTGTCCAATGAATGCCTGATGTACATAAAATTTCATGCCATCCATATTTGCTTTTTATCTTTTATTCTAATTTCGCCAGCGTGAACTTCAAGCACATTTTACGTACAATTCTGCGTCGGCCTCACATTTCCAATTTGTCCGGACGCCTAGCTAATCTCTCTTTACTCCGACCGAGGAAATTTTTGCAATCCATTTGGAATTCTTTGCCTGAGCATTTACATGCAATAACTTTCACAGTGGGGGGGAAAACGGGATACAGAGATGTCTGGTTGTAATGTGTTGATTTTAGAGGCGAGTTTCCTTCCGAACGCGCAACTCCATGAAACATTGATGCTTCTCTAATTCCTCGGCAGAAAGCTTTGAGTGGTAATAATGTGTTTCTTTGCTCTGCCGTGCCTGACCAGCTACAGGAAGACTGCAGGCCATAATTATCCTGTTTGTTCACAGGCCGACAGTTTTTATTATTTAAATCTCTTTGGGCGAGAAAGGGAGCTGGGAGGCGCGAGTCGCTACCATTTTCTTGTCATGTCATGTTTGTCCGTGTTAATGTTCTTCTCTGTAATTTGTTGGCGATTTCTCCTGTTTATGGCTCTAAATGAAGGAACGCCGGCAGACCATGAGTGATGGAATCGACGCTGTGGTGTAAAGGTTGAAATCTGAGCAAATTGTGGCTTGCGCAAATCCTACAAACAGACTGGGGAATAAAAAGCTTGCGTGTTTTCAAAACTGTCTGTTGTGCCACACGGGATGGAGGCAGTTTTGAGAAGTCCAGCTCAATGTTCATCTGTGTTTTCCCTTTCAGTTTACTGTGGTGCTGTAATCATGTGTGGACTGTGTCTTATGCATTCTGTGTGTCATTATGTTGCTCTTGAAATGCATGAAATGGTTTTTATTCCTTGAACCGTTTCATTACGTCTATGCAACTCGTGAGACGGTTTGTAACCTCAGTGGACTAGCATATTCTGCCCGGCTCTGTACAGTTTCATCATTTTCCCCCCTAGAAAGGGGCTTCTGTGCCCCTTTCTAGAAATTTAAGTTGACGCAATTTAAGTTGACGCTTGTTTTACACCAGCAATCCCACAATGCATTGTGACATCCCAGCTAACTGGAAAAGTTCTCAGAACATTGGCTAACATTCTCTCAAAGTTATCACAAAACATTCTTGCAGTAATGTTAGTGTGACACTGTTAATGTTATATATCATATAAAATTTTTTGTTGTTTTTAAAAAGTTAGTGAAATGTCTTAATTTCACTTAAAAATGAATAATAAAATGTAAAAATCTTTGAAATATGTTCTTGCACCCAAACAATGTTAATACAATGTTTGAACATTACTAGAACTGTCAAAATAACATTTTAAACTGGGGAAAATGTTCCTACAACCTAAACTTGTCCGCTGGGATGCTCAGTGTAAAAATAATACAGGAGGTGAAATATTGAGTGTAAGTAACTTACATTTGATTCTGTTCTGCAAAGCTTTGAATAAACATGATTAAAACAAACATGAATTTTCAGCAGATGTTTTTAATAGCTGTGTATCTATTTTTATGCTTATTTAGTTTGTTTAGCAACATGCTAACAAAAACTGTAGAAATCAATTAGCAAGTCCAGTCCTCCATGCAGAGCGCTAATTACGTGGCACGCAGAGTTGTCACCTATGTAGGGCACTACAAATCAGTCATTTGTGATGCTGCCTTATAAAGGTGCCTATATAGTCAGCAAGACAACTAACTAAGTTTTTGGGATGGAGCTGTGTGTATAGTAAACACAGCACAAGTTAAACCACAAACGTGCTGTCCTAAAACCAATTGACTGTGTACATTGTTTACAGCTAAACAGTATAAAATTGCCTCTCTTATTTGTATTCAGAATAGCGACATGAAAGTGAGTGTCTTTTAGGCAAAGAGAGGGAAAATACACTCAAATATTTACTGCACTGCGGTTGCCATCAGCGGTTGTTGCTAGGGAACTATATGAGTGTATTTTATAAAAGAAACACAGCTTTAACCAAAGCTGGTACTGTGACACCTTCAATAAATAAACACAATGTATTTTGTCACACCCACACACACAAACAGAACTTAAAAAATATGATGAATTAGTTTGTGAAACAAACTTCTACAAGAAATGGCATTTCCCAATTTTCTCTGTAATATGGGGTTATTAATCTTTAATATTTGTGCTCCTGCAGTCAGGGGGAGATCAGACAGATAAAATTCCCTCGTTACCTTGTTTTTCAGATATGAAAATAACTGCTAAATAAGATTAACTGCTTTTATTAAATCAACTAGTTTTGTATGTCCCTATTAAACTACTATTATAATCGTACTGTAATATGTTGTACATGGCAGGGCATTTATTACGAATATAAGTTAGATTTCTACAGTATAATACTCAAATAATGACAATGGCTCCTTATATACTTTAAAGAGACATGTATAAAGAGACATATATACATGTATATAACTTATACTGGATATACATAAGCCATGACGCTATATGTACAGATGCAAAAGTGACAGATTGCCACCAGGCAGCCACCCCTGCTGATACTGCCATCTAGTGTTACACAGTGGAATTGCAGGTCTGTTTATGAGAAATTATCAAACACTAGGTTTAACATCCTTAATGGCGTTTACTGTACAGTTATGAACATCAAAAGGAGTGAATTGTGTTTCACAGATCAAACTAATCCATTCTGTTTAAAAATGCTGCATGTTTATAGCTGTATAAAAATCTGTTTTTTAAAGACTCTCAGCTCCACAGGCCCGTGTGTGCGCTGCTATACGACAGACATGGATTTAATTACGGAGGTCGTGATGGTGTATTAAAAACCTTTAATGGTCCCTGTCCTCATATTCATCTGTCAGAGATCAAGGCTTTTCTCATTCTCTGTCTAAATATCACAAAGGCCTCTGTTGGAATAAGACGGCGCAGGCCTCCGTCCTCCCGCACGCTGGAAATGTCAGCTGGGTGATGCTCAGGGGTTTTAGCAAAAGGGGGAAAGGTCATTAACTGTAGTTTGCAGCTGGCATATGATATTTGGAGATGAGCGAATGCAGTTCCAGTGCAGACAAACTGCCTGAAGACTGAATGCGGCTTTACTCATGTCATATTCTTAAAGTATTTTATGTTATCTAAACAATAACAAACATGAGCATTTGGTTGGACTGAGCATTGCACTTTAGAGTTTGAGATATTAAGTCTGTTGTCTAGCCTTGTTTCTGCTATAGACTTTAATAATAGCTCATTAAAGAGATGTACCATACAGAATGCCTGAGACATATCTATGAAATAGAAATATCTTAAGGGCTGAGGTGGACACTCTTGACTTGAGCCACAGTCAAGCAACCACCTAGGAACTACCCACAGCACCTTAGGCATGCCTTGGCAATGCCATAGCAACGCCCTGGCAACCACCCACAACACTGTAAATTTGTGCTGACTGTTTTTTGATGGACATATTGAACAGTAATTAAACAGTTTGCTTTTATATCCATTTAAATTTTCTCATCCTGCAAAAAAAAAAAGTTGATTTTGGCTCATTATTCCAGGCAGATTCGCTCAAGGTTGTTCAAGTTGCCGAGCCACCATTTCCAAATAGTGCCGTATATTCCCAACCGGGTCGAGATCAAAGCTTCAAATGAGCTCTTGTTGGACTCGCAGCTTTTTGTTCCTGGTTTTCTTCAATGTTAGTTCTGCTTTGTGTGGGATCGCTGCCCTGCTAAAAGACGACCTTTCTCACAAGATTAACTTGTTCCAGCAAACTGAAAGAGTTTTGGTGTCGTTCTTGTCTATATTTAGCATCATTCATTTTTCAGTCTGTTGTAACAATAGAGACACTTTGTGATAAATTGAAGCCCCACAGCATGAAACTGTCAGTACAAGATTTCACTGTATTATAATTCTTAATATTGCACATTTAAAGTTTTTACAATTATATTGCTCAATAGTCTGTAACAGGTCAAAGTAACCAGAAAATGTCTGTATAATCTGAATATAAAAATCTGATTTAATCATTGTAAATTAAAGTTCAGATGGTCAGTCTTAATGACGGGAGAGAAAAACAAATATTTGGAGTAATAACATCGCTTGAGGTGTAATCTGTCTGCAAAATTTATTTCATAACAATGTGTTTTTGTGGTCGGCCAGACTGCAAACACTTTCTTAATAATGTTTGAGTCAATTCTCTTCCTTTATATCCCTCTAATGTTATGCACTGATGTTTTTGAAGTCGTTTCTAAAGGAATAATTAGTCATTAAAGGCTGTTATTGTTGACTGAACATTAAAACGCCTCATTCTAGAAAATTATGAGCTGTGGACATCGATCCGAGCAAAGGTGCATAAAAGACGAGCGTATTTAATCAAAACCCATTAGAATTCCAGAGTTTAGGAATTAAGTACACGAAATTTCATGAAAGCGCACAAAACGTCAATATCTATACAAATAAACACCAGTAATGCAGTAATGTCTTATAAACAATCTCACCAAATCAAAAGGCCAACCAAAGAGAATCACAACTATGGGATCCAGTACACAGCGATACGTTCTTCTAGCGACATCTTTGTGACGATCCTCCAACCTCAAAACATTGAGGTTCTTCTGTAACTCTACCTCAGTCCTCCTCCTCTCTGCAGTCTGGACCATCAGAGAAGTCAAGAAGACCTCTGTGACTTAGGCCTTATTTATGACAGTCTTACACTGTATGGCTTTGAAATGTATTCATTATTTATCAGTTATGATTTAATATTGAAGACTAAATATACACACTGTAACTCGACCTCTGCCTTTGAGTCTTCCAACTTATTATATAAAATGGATTAATGTTCATAAAGGGTCAATTATTGAACCTATTTCAGATGTTGTAGGTGATGTATTCAGGACTGAAGGGTTACCAGGACCAGAGACTGATCCATTATTGACAGACTGAGGGAAAGCAGACAGTGTAGCTGTAGCTACGGTCCAAACTTGTTGCATCTGACATCTTTGAAAGCTTCTCATGCTAGATGCATTTACCCACCAGAACAATTACCTGCTCAACCCAGTAATCTCAAAAAAGTGTTGAAAGTTACTTGGATTTTCGGAGACCCTACAGACTGATCTAAAAGAATAAATTGGGCAAAAGGAAAGCGTAGCTCACACAGATAACGTCTCCGTGGCAAAGAACGATTACAAATGGATAAGACAGACATAGGTTGACTTTAAAACATCGCTCAGAATGAATATTTGTTTGCATGAGGTAGCTACAACCAACCAATAGCAGGTGTTCTAAGACACTATCGACCAATCACTGGCCTTGTGGAAAATGTGTTTATGTTCAAATACAAACTGGATTTCAAAGAGATTTGAAGCTAGTTTAAATGTGTACAGAAGTGAAGTCAAAGTGAAGTAGACCATCTTCCATGATTGTCAATTCTTTCAAGTTAAACCTCATCTGTGTTTGTGCTGCAGCCATCTGTACATTCAAAGCAAAAGTTTCATAAATGAATAAATGAGATTTTACTTCATTGTGATGTGAAAGAGTTTCAGTAAAACAGTGCTGAGTTATAGTTTTGCAGATGTGTTGAGAGGATTTGATGCAGCCTGTTTCCTCAGACTGAACAAACGCTTCCCACCGGGGCACCCAAACCCTTTTTATATTGCTGTGTACCTTTTCCTTTATTTATACATTTGTTTTGCTTAGATTTTGTTATATTATTATCTTCATTTTCACAACATGATTAATGAGCTCGTATCTGTGGGATGTTTCACATCCAGAGCTGCTCGTAAAGCGATTGTGTTTCATGCAAACCTTTGCTTCATAAGTACTTAATAGCTGCGCGAAACTGATGCAAAAAAATTGAAACATTGTCGCAATAAAATAGTTCACATTTCAGTTCTGAGAAATGAAATTATGGGATACAGAAATGAGAGAAACGCCTCATACCTACTTCTTTGATATAAATATATATCTGAGCATTATAGCTGACAAAAATATTGCGATGCTAAAAATACTGCTTGCATCAGAATTGCAGATGGTCTCTGTTGTCAATAGTAATTCATTATCTTAGTTTCAATCTCATAACAGATGGATCAAGTTGTTGTCGTCTTGGATAAATCATTATGGGATGTCGAGCTTGGCGGTTGTTTCAACATCGCTCTGCGTGTCTAGATGACATTTTCCGACCGTTTGTTTCATCATCACCCCGTGGGTGTGACGTCTTCTCCCGACCCAATAGCTTCAGGGCTGAAATAAATGTCACTGGGCTTGATTATAACCTCCAGTCAAGACACTGGCAGAGGCCCAGTGTACCCTCATCAAAACCATCAAGGCCCTTCTATCCAATCAGATCAAAGAGGCGTGGAACACCAGCCAATCAGAGACAAAGAGCTGCAAAGATGAAGGTCCATCACTTTAGTGCTGTAATGCTGCTGTTAGTCTGTTCACGCTTTGCAGCTGAAATAAAAACTGGTTTAATTACAGTTTATTGAGCAACTATATTGCAACTTATTCCTCCAATGTCTAAATGTGGTGGATGATTAAACGGTTAATAAAAACAGCATTTTAGCAATTGTTTTCCACTGAAGCAGCTGGACTCCTGATAGCTGTGTTTATTTTTACTTTTAAACCAACGAAATGAGTTTCTAGATGTTAATTTCTACAGCCCGTTCTATTTTCTTTACTGTTGAATTATTGAATGTTATTTTATTAATTAGCTTGTTTGTAACTTTATGCAGGTGAGTGTTGCTGTTTAAACCTGATCTCTCCTGCACTGATAAACGCAGTTAATGTTACGCTATTGAAATATTATATCATGTGTTGTCTTGCTGTATATTCTTTGTTAAAATATGCTATCAGACCCTGTTCATGATGTAGTGCTAATGTCCAGCAGAGGGCACTGCTGCACAGCGTATTTAAAGCGCAAACATTCAAATCTTATATTATTAAAATATCTTGTTTTTAATTTTTTTTTAATATGGCAAAAGTTTTGTGAACATTAAAAAATGATGATTGATTGATTGAAAGACTCTATATACACTGAATGATAGTTTACATTATAATGATAGTTAACATTATAAATATAAAAACAGAGTCCAGAGGTCTCATATTGCACTTCTTTACCCATCATAAATTGTTCTGCCGATAAAAAATGCAATAAAATGTTTTAATTAAATTTGAAAATAATGCCAAACCGCATTTTCAGACGACTTCCAATATTATAAATAGTTTATTTAAATGCTTCTGTAGGAACAAAACAGCGGCTTGAAGTCTTGCTGTCAGTCAGATATTTATAATGTCTGCAGGGAAACCTTTGCCGTGGAAGGATTAATTAAGTTTCAGATATTTTAATTAAAGGTTAAGATTTATCAGTACAGACTGTGAACGACATGTTCTTTATCTCGCTCTGCTTTCCACTTCACTTTCAAGTGTGAACACAAACACAGACTGAAACAAGAACATCTCAGTTACTTTCAGCATATTTGACCCAAGTTGAGCAGACTGAGTATTTTTCAATGTATTTGCCCAGACTGTTTAAAATGTCCTTTTCTGAACAGAAAGTCTTCGTTCAGAATTTATCATTTTGATTTATTATGTGTTGACACAGAGTTCTCGACAACCATTTATTAACTCCTGACACATGATGTACTCCTGGTTCAGCAGTAATAAAGTAAACAGCAGAGTTAAAGCAATGTTGGAAGTTTGTCAGTAGTGTTTCAGGTGCATTATGGGAAGGTATATGTTGTAAACGTCTAATTTTGTTGTGCTAATTGCACCTTTCATTTGTGTCCAAACTTTTCTGTGCGTGAAGTCTGATTAAACGTTCAGTTGTGTTCTGAAATTAATCAGAACATTTTAGAGAGTTTTAGTCTGGAGGGTAAAAACTTCATCTGTTCAGTATAACAGTGTCACAGCACTGACCTCCAGTATCAAGTTGTGTTTGCTACAAGCTCTAGAGAGTTTGTACGGGAGCTCATTAACCTTCTGCCCTATAATTGTTGACATATGGAGATCTGCGATTGCTAAAAATATGGATATAAAGTTAAAATCGCACATGTGCCAGATTGTCATCACTACGGGAGGAAAAAAATAACAGAAAACTTTATGATGTTATATCAAACATTGCCTTGATAGTCTTTGTCTTTATTTTTATATTAAATATTGTTTTTAAGAATCCATATTCAGAGCGAATATCACATTAATTTTTAAGTGATTCCCGTAATTGCTTTGATATATAATCAATCGCAAATAACATTGAATCAATAAAAACTGTTTTTTACTTATTTGACTATATTGCATTAACCTCATTACTAAATGCAAAGACAGTAACAGTGTTGCCTGCAGGCAGCCTAACACCCTGAAGCGAACACGATTGTTTTTCAGAAAGTTTAGCAACGAGATGCTTTTTATGCAGGAAAGTGAATTAAATGGTCTTTAACATCTTTATCGTACTGCGTGCAGTGAAGTTTTACACCACAGCTTTAGTTGTGCAGGAGATTCTACACTTACAAACAAACGAGTGTCATTACTAATGAGTCTCATCAGTTAAACTCAGATCAGCACAAACACTGAAATCCACCGACTGCAGGAACAGATGTCTCGTAATGCTTTTATATGTTCGTAATATAATTATTTTGCCTTTTAACTTCATCTGCTTTGACTTAAACGTGAAAAACAGATGATGTTAGTCTATATTTGGGCTGTAATGAAATGGATAGTTCATAGTCACAAGCCGTTTATATATTCACAGATTGTGTGTCATTGTTAAACTCTTTATTGTGTGTCTGTACAAAGCTTATGATTATCATGTTTCGTTATTTATTTTGATTCATTCAGCAGGTTTATCTAAACTAATTCTGCATACTAGTACTTTTAAGTTGTGATAGGTCATCATAAATTTTTTGGCATTTTATTTACATTTCAATGAATGTATTGTCTAATAAGATTCTGTGGTGATTTAAAAGATTAAATATGTGGAGGAGATAAAATGGTTGGTTTTTTTGCTATATGGCTAGTTAATAGCTAGCATTCTAAAACACAGTGTGATTAAAAATGATGCACAATAAACATTTTTTGTGATATTTTGTCTCGATTTTTCTTCGTATATTTCATACCAGTTATTTTCTTTATTGACATTTTGCTTTTATTACAAAACAAGTTTACTTACCTTTAACAAACCTTTAGTTGAGGTAAAATTGTTGGTCGTGGTGGAAATGATGTCATGACAGAGTCGTTTGCGTAAAAATTGACAGAAACCATTTTCAAGCATCACAACGGATGAACGTCAACAACAGTTTGTAAAACTCATTCGGGTCGGTCTTCACATTTGTTTTTCAGGCCTAAATTTGGCTGTTGAGACAGCAGCTCATCTAATGTACGTATCCCTTTACCTCTCTCTAAACATAGTGAAAGATTAGAAGCAAAGCAGTTAAAGTGTCTATCGATCAAAGCTGAAGTAGAAAATCCATTTAATGGCTTGAAATGTGATCATACGTTGAAAATACCAACAGAGGGCCTGTGAAACTTTGCCAAAAGCAGTTTTAGAGAGTGAAAAGTGAGAAGCAAGATTATCAGATAAAGATGTGATTAATGTTGATGTTAATGGGCGGGGGCCGTGGGGGGTTCGAATCTTCAACCCCATTACTTACCACTGCAAGGGAAAAGCCAGGCATACAAATTGATTGAGCAATTTTGTCCGAGAACGAAATTCACCTGCAGCAACCAAAAATAAAACCTCCAAATTTATCCTCCAGCCTTTCGTGCCGCACCGGAGACGTGTGGCGGGACTTAAGAGATGCCGGGCCTCTCTCCTCCCATCACATTAAAGATCAGGTGATGAACTCGTCAGGAAATGATTAATTAAGCGTTGAAAGCTGTGGGGAAAAAGTGCAGATAAGAGCTATTGTGTACAGTGAGAAACAGAACAGGTTTAATGAGGAGACCTGAGCTGATCAGACCTTTCCCACCACTGACTTAATTACACAAGCTAATGAAGTCACCAGCTTTCATAAACTCACATTCACCTCTTTTTACACAGATGAAAATTACACACAGATGTAAGAGACTTAATAATTATCAATGTTTTTAACAAAATCCAGCACACGTGATATGATGTAAATTCAACTGCATTCAGTTACGTTTGTGCACAAGCTGTCTGAGGTCCTGTAGCCCTTATAATAGCTTTGCAAATAAATACCCCAATTCTTCATAAACTCAATAACATGAGATCAGTGAGTTTCTGTCTGTCTGATGGAGACGGGTGAATTCATTAAGATGTTTTTAAAAGTGACTGATAAAGATTTTATTGGTATTGAGTGGATATTAATATCTATAAAGCAAAAAATGATAGTTTGTACTCAAACTGTATTAATATAATTGGTGTATCACGAAATAATTTATATGATGCGTTTCATATATTGCAACATTTCAAAAACGCTGATAGCTAGTAAATCATAACAAATGTAAAAAAATATATATATTTGAACAATTACAAATATTTTACGATTTAAAAGAGGCCAATTTATAAAAGAGATCTGATGCTGAACTCACGGGTGACTGAAACTCAAGCTGCTGTCCACGCGTCTCTCTCTCTCTCTCTCTCTCTCTCTCTCTCTCTCTCTCTGTCTGTCTGTCTCTGTGTCTCTCTGTCACTGGAGAGAGGACAGCAGATCTTCTCTGTCTTCACAGCTGGCAGGAGACTGAAGATCTGAACATCTGAAGATCTGAGCATCATTCATCCGGTTATCAGCAGCGACGCGAGCAGCGGAGCGTCATGCAGGTACCGCCACACAAACACACGCGTTTAATCGCATTCAAATAACTTGATTTATTCTGTTTATTAAGAGTTTCACAAACTTTAACACATTCGCAAACAGATTTTTCTGTGTGTTTGTGAATCTAAATGTTTAATTCGTCCGTTTGTTTTGAATGCATGTATTTCTGAAAGATTATAATTCAGTCTGAACACGTGCAGTTATTTTTATTTAATGATAAAGTTTTATAAGCTATTTAAACGTTTGGAGGTTTTGTGTGTGTGTGTGTGTGTGTGCGTGTGCGTGTGTGTGTGTGTGTGTAGCTGTAGGTCATTTTCATCTGTAAAATATGTTAGACAGTCACTTAACACCAGTAATCTGATTTTTTGTTACACTGTGTTTCTTTGGCTACTTTAGGACAGTGTGTGTCAGGGATTTGATATCATGCCCTTGATGTATCCTGACTGATGTAATATAAGAGGTTTCAGAGGAAATGGAGAAAAGGGCCAAAGTTCTTTTTCAGTTTCTGCCTAATTTCTAGTGTTGTTTATTTAGTTCGTTTTGTATGTATGATTTTATCATATTGTTGTCAAACCAGTTCAGGAAATTTATCCATGTTTTGTTTGTAATACTTAGCATGATTATTTTGCAAATACCAACAATGCTTGTGTGATTTATGTAAATAAGGTAAGACAAGCATGTTATAGGGTGAATTGTCCTAATATGGGACACTTAATTATATTAATTATATAACTATATTAATTATAAACAAATAAAAGCTGTACTGCCATGTGATCAAAGTATTTAATAATATTGGGTGTGGATTTACCATGTTGGCTTAACATTGTAATAAACTACAAAGTCAGAAATTCAAAACATGTCCCACATTAGGGCAATCCACTATACTGTAAATATAGCCATGACTGTAAGTAACTATTAGACTCAACAGAAAGTGAAGCAACTACTTTATTTACAACACAGCCCCTCATATCCTAAAATCAGCTGTAACTTATAGAAGTTAAACAATTTTCAACTATTTTTTGTTACAATGTTTTTATAAAATACTATACTTGGATGGTTTTGTTCCCTTTATGCTTTTGAAATCCTTTTGTCCACTGTTTTTGTTTTTAAGGATAAAAAGTCAAGATGACTTAAATATGATGTCGGGTTTGTATTTGCTCTGTTTTATGTTTTGACTAGTACAGTTATTAAAGCAAATATTGTTTGAGTATCAGAATGTGATGCTGTGATGTATCGAGTGGAAGTTGAACTGCTGGCGTACGTTTGCCAGTTCCTCCATTATTTTCCTTTTGATCATTAAACTTCACAGAAAGGAGTTTTTAGTTTCTCCTTCAGTGGCTGAAAAAGGAGGAGCGTTTGGACCAGAGGGTGATGTAATGTAGGCCTGTGTTCACACAGAGAGAAAGGAACCGTGATGAGTCTTAAACACGCCATTACTGTGACTGGTGTTTAATAATTCAGAGAACGTTTTGCCTGGTTCTAAACAGTAAAACTGAAACTCTCTGGTCTCAGAGAATATGCTGTAAGAAACAGCCCTAAGGCAACATCATCACACAGACAGAGAAAACAAAAACATTGTAACGGTGGGATTGATTGTGTACATGTGTACAATATTAATACATATTGCAAGAATAATTTCTGTTTGTGGACTGATTGTTTTTGGCGTTGTGGAAAACCCCAGAGCCAGAGCGTTCATTGAACTTTGATTCTGTGTATGAATGGATTTTGTTATTTGCTTTGTTGTTTTTCATTTGTT
>JAZGTK010010309.1:0-16499 GCA_036877625.1 Ambastaia sidthimunki | reverse complement strand
TAATGCTTTGTAAATGTTACATTTCTATTCTACAATGTATGAAGTAGCAAACCAATGCATAAGCTATTACTCGCGCATCAGCTGTGCGTTAGGCAAAAGGCAATTTTCAAGAGTAGAACATCTCTTGTAGCCAATGGCAGCACATTACTGTTAACCAATCAGCACTCTTTGATTCAATGGTGAGGGTGTGGAACAGCATACTTTTTAACCAATCAGCACCCCACAATTTTAGGGTTTGGAGTATGGCTAATGCAAGGAGTAAGGATAGGTTTAAGTTCATAGATTAGTTCATAGAAATGTTGTTTTAGATGTTTTTGCTAGAATATTTCTTGATTATGCAGATTACTATATGCTGTATAGCAAATGTCATGTTTGTTCAGTTTATGCTGTGTGGCACACTATGGCAAATTGCAGTCTTTCACTACACTCTATAGATCTGTGTGAAAGGGCTGTGGTGGTCAAACACTTAGAGAAGAACTCAAAATGACATCCCTATGCACTCTAGTCTCCATTAAGGTGTCACTTTTCTTGTTTATTTTAAAAGCACTGTAAATTATTTTTGGAATAGCATGTATAGCACTGTTGTCTCTGTGACAGCCCTAGATTTGGTAAATTGCAAACTGAAATGTAGCTGCCAGCCACGGTCCAATTCTTTGTTCAGCCAATCAGAAGCGCTTCTATCATTTTGCACGTTCACAAGGCATCCCATATGTGGTAAGCAGGAAATGGAGAGTGTTTTCACAGACAATATATTGCAGCTGGCAATAGGTAAGAGGAAGAATTAGGACCTTGTTTTTGTTCTCAAAACAATCTGGTGAGGGTCATTGGTGAGGGTTTTAAATTCTGATTTGCACAATTCTGATTAAACAAAAGTTTATGCTTTTGTGCTTTCACAAGTAAACAAGATAATGCATGCTTTTTAAATTCTTATAAAAATAGAGCCATTAATGAATTTGAAAAGGACTGATTGTAGCTTTCAATTAGCGGTCTGATTAATGACAAGATGTCTCATTTTCATCGCTGTTTCTCTGACAGGCTAGTCAAGCTGTTGTGAGCAATCCCAGCATGCTCTCTGGTTGAACCAAGCTCCTCAGTTAATGCATTAATTAAGGGTGTCACTGAAGTGCATAGAAATGATCGGTTATGCCAACCGGTGACCTAATAAGACAGCAATATGAGAAGGTCAAGGTTAGCTGACACAAATGCTTCCTGGTCCTGAAAAGGAAACATGGTATTCGCATTAGTGAGCTGTCGTCTCTGAATGTTCAAATAGAGAGGCTAAGTGCTTAGAAGCAAGATGACACATTTATCAAATTTATTTCAGTATGTTTTACTAAATTATATGCACAGTTCTTTAAAGCTGTAGAGGATTAATGACTTCAGCAAATGCAGAAGCACTTTGAAGTAAAAAAAAAAAGATGTTATGATTTACAGTTTTGTTCCCATAAGTTATGTCTGACAGTGAAAAGTTCTGTATAATTTATTATATTTGTTATATTTTGCTGTTGACACGATGTATACCAAGACAAATATACTTGTATGCTATTGTGAATGTGCACACTGCAAAAAAATAATTTTCCTAAGCAGCGTTTTTTCCCCTTGTTTTAATAATCAAGAAAATGAGACAACGTCTTGATTTAAGTTTAAGCATAAATCGAACTCAGTTCTATTAGAAATAATAAACCTTCATAAAAACAGAAACTTTTCATGAAAATGTATTTAGTGTTAGAAATGCTTAGCTAAGTTTATAGGAAAACATCAAATTATTCACAAAGTGTTTTAATGATTGTCAGTATATTAGACACTGTATTTCTTTAGCTTATTCATCATTCTATACATCTATATTTTCAGCTTTTTTTCTTTTTTCTTTGGAAGGCCATATGTTTGTTATGTAACAGCTCACAGCTGTTGGTGTCAATTTGTACAACAATCTAATCGCAAGCTGTGAACTATGAGGCACAGCGTGAGACACATTCTATAGTAATTACAGTTCACAGAGGGGATGTAAAGCAAATTTTATACATTCACTATCAGTTCAGAGTTCATTCAACAGCGTTTCCTGATATCTAAGGTGACACATGAATAACATCATCATATAAGTGTATATATATATAATATAATATTTTTTCATGACATAAATGTTAGCATCTGCATGCACACATTCCACAGGTGGTTATGGAGCGTGACAACTTTTCACAGGCCGGATTGCTCGATCCCAATGCATTTGTATCCGTCAATACACAGCTGAATTTCAACACGGAGTGGCGAAGTCATCATTTTTGAATAGAAAGTTTCTTGTGCCTATTACATTAGTGAGTTTTCAGGCAGGTCGTGTTGCCAGTCATCAAAACAAAGGCATTATTTAGCTGTCTCAGACCTGCATGCTTTGCTGACAAGCAATTAACTGAAAGAATTTTTTTTGTACTGAATGCAAGCTGGGAAGTGTTGAAACAATAGCTCGCTAACTCCTCTCATGCGCATCACCTGTCAATCATTCTCCTGGCTGTTTGAATCTGTTAATTATGAATATGTATCGCAGGGCTCAGAGGAAAATAAATATTCCCAGTTTGTTTTCACCCAGGTGACCTCAGAACAAAGCAGAATCATTTTAAACCAGTGTTCCTTTGATCATGTTCACCGTGGTGACTTCTAACAACCCTGTAACTGAGCCTGAAATTTAGCCAGACTTTCGATGTGAACAGAGAAACAGACAAAATTTGTTTCTGGTTAAAGAAAGAAAGAGCTTGCATGACAACACATTTCCCATAATTCCTTTTATATTTTTTATGCTTGGTGTGATTTAATTTAAATATTAAAATTTCTACATGGCAGAGTGCTGCCCATTTTAGCATTATATTATTTTATTTTGTAACTTTTTCCCCATTTGTATCATTTATGGGAAATTCTCACTTTAGTTTGGTTTCCTGTGCGGGAATGTAATTTGTGAATCATAGACTTCTGGTGGATGTGTTATTGTGTTGGCTCTCCTGAAATAAGATAAACCAGCACAACCCAGCAAATGTAGTGACATTTATAAATGAGTGGCCAGCCTATCTTTGAGACTTGAATTAATTTCCACAAATTGCACAAATTTAAATAAAAAATGTATTCAGTGTTAAGATGAGGTAGTATGGTGACCAGCTGTGCTAAAATACTTACAGTACATTCCAGTACATTGTGGGTTTTCTTATTGTGCGGTTATTTACTCTGTCAAACCACTTATATTTTGCTCAGAGAGGTGTTGCATTGACAACAAACTATTAAAAACTTAACAGGAAGCAGGTAGCTAGGGCAGCAGCGCCCTCATTGGTCCCTCATTTGTATATATACAAAAGCAAAAATGTCTGATAGTTTGTTTGTCTGTTCTGATTAATTAAACCATGACTTGCCTCTTACTACATGCTTGATGAAGCGAATACACTTGACTTGTGTGCTGAGGTCTGAACGTGTCTGGATTGGCCGTATGTATTTAAGAGGAACTTTTGGTTTGAATGCTCTGAATGAACGCCCACCACCTTTAATTAACCCATTTCTCTTGACCTTGGCTCTCAGCGGGTACTAGAGAATGGTACATAGCACTCCACAGAGAACTACTCACCCTGACCTGAGCTTTCTTTATTATTTTACTGATATTAATTTACTGGTAGAAAGTCAGACTATTAGTGAAAATGCTTCTATTTTGCATCATTTCAAAATTTTTCATTACAAATTATATAATTAGCACAAAAAACAATTGTGACGTTAAGCAGAGGTTTCTACAAAATCTGATGATCCACATTATCCCATGATTTCATAATCTTCTGAGGTGTTTCTTCTGAGGTGTGTGCAAAAAATCTGACCTTTTGTACACAGGTAACAGTTAGAAACGGAGCAGACCCTAAGTGTCTTTATTATTTTACATCTTTTTTTATCCTACTGGGTTAAATAAATGCAGTTTTCTATATTTTACAGGTGTGATCTCAGCAGTATTCACCTCCATGTATGTACGTCCACCATTATAAATTCTTTACTTGTACTTGTAATGTTGAGGTGTCTGAAAATCTGCTAATTGTAATGCTGTGCTGAACAGCTTTCATTGGCTGTTTAAACGGTTTATTATTTGGATTGTAGTGCAAATGTTCCCTGTATTTTGACAAAGGATGTAATGCGCCCCTTTGAAATTGATATTGATTTTACCGAGCCTATCACCTCTGATTGATTGAGGAGATGACCTGAAAAAAACAGGATCGATTTGATTTGCCTCAAAGGCATTTGGGCTTTGACCAGCCCATTAGAATTCATCCCAGCATGTTGCTACTTTCATCAGGTGTAGTGCTTCTAAAGCGTCCTATAGAAATATCTCTTTTTTTCTGTTTGTAGTAAACATATATACAATATTCAAGGTGCATTTCTGCTTGTAGTAAACATACACAATATTTAGGATGCATTTTCTGCTTGTAGTAAACATATATACAATATTCAAGGTGCATTTTCTGCTTGCAGTAAACATACACAATATACAAGATGCATTGATACATGCAATATAATGCAATATGAGAGATACATTCATATTATTAACACATAATACACCTTAGTTTTAAACATATTTTACAGATGGGTTTGTCTGTGTGTTTGCCCTAATATCCAGCTATGTAAGCAAAGTTTGTGCAGTTGCTTTGTTGACAAGCTGTGAACAGATGGTACAAGCTCTTACATTTTCTACCATGATTCTCGTTTCATCACCATAAAAGCTTCAGCGCATGAGAAGAAAGTTTGACGTGCTTAGTGCGAAACAAATGACAACATTGTCATTCTTAAAATATTGGTAAATGAGAATTAGTACTGTTTTTTTCCCAGTACTTATTTAGTTTTTGTATATTGTGCAACACTTTCAAAGTAACCAATATCATGTCTTTGCTATCAGTCTATCCCTCTAATATCAAATGTTCACCTTAAAATATTTAATAACACCCCTCTATTGTAAAGATCTATGTAAGGTTTCACAGCTGAGGCAGAAACAATGTGTGGTCTAAAACTCACCACAAAACACACAGCAGTTTACTCAAAAATGACTTTCAAATGTCTTCTGTCATTATTTTGTGCACTTAGCTCTTGCTGTGTGCATACATTAGACTCACATCCCAACAGGGCAATCGCACAAACATCTTCAAGCCCACGCACTCCGGCTAGCGCGTAGAGGGCTAATGTTGTGCTGGCGATGCTGACCCCAGCTAGCGCAGCCGACCCTGTGATGGTCGGTGCAGAAGAGCACATAGGGGCATTAGTGAAGTGGTGGTCCGGCAACACCAGCAGCACTTTATCAATCAACAGTGGCCTCTATCCAAGCTGGTGCCACCTGGCCCACTCAGTCAGTGTCTGCTGCTATTTCAGGACACTGCCAAAAGCAGCGACCGGTATTAGCTTTTGGCATTCACCAAGATTTCGTCATGGGTCATTACATTATTGCAATGGAGAATGTTTTTGTGACGATTATGAGAAGTACTGGGATATTTTTGTGTCTTTCAGGTTTTGCGATACCGACGTTCTTATTAAATTATTTGACTGCTCACAGGGGCGTATAAAGAGGTATGTTGGACAGCAGGACCCCGCAGTGCTGAATACGACCAAATATGTTGCAATGTTTCAAGTGATAATCAATTTTAGGTGTAATTTTACAGGACTGGAAAAAATTACCTGGAATATTTGGGTTCTTGTCGCTGCTAATGGAATTTGTGCAAATTACTGGATGAAGCCTCAGTTCTGCAAATATTTAACACGGGCACATTAGTTTATATTATCCTGTGATATTGAGGCTTAAAATCACACCTAAAATGTGTGAATTTAGTTGCATTAGACTAACTGCTAAACTAACTGGTGAAACAAATGCTGCAAAACCAAACACTACTTAAAATGAAACTTTTTTTCATGACTTCAGGATGCAATATTTAGCTTTTTTATATGAAATATATGTTTCATATTCCAAGCCCAATAATTTTTTTTGTAAAATGTTTTACATGAAATGTGTGCTAATATAGCTAAAGTGAGTGTTTTTTGGAGCTGCTATACAGCAAATGGCCTGAAATAGTTTCGATGAGCTTCTGTATAAAGGCATTAAGCACTAGGCAACTAACACATTCATTTGCAACATTTGACGCATATGTCATTATGACAATTCAACACAGTGCAGTGCAATTACCTTATATGATTCTTTTTTTGGGAGCTAATGTATGCATTTCTATATGGCAAATATAGCCATTATATTGTCCATTATATATACAGACTAAACTAGCAAAAATAAACATGCAGTGCTGGCATCTCATTAGGTGACTCACTATATAACTGGCTGTACATACAGAATATTGCTGGAATGTTTGTCTCCAATGGTTGTTTTATGCCAGAACAGCTCTAATCATTGACAAATTGAGACCATTAGTCAATTATTACAGTAATTAGCATCATGTAAATACTGTAATTTGTAATTGCAATCCATAATTAAACTGAATCAGCTCATGTCTGCTTCTCTCATAAAGGAAGTTCAGTGAGTGCGAGTGAGGTTAACAGCTTTTTGTGATTGTGATTACACCGTTGTAACCCCCGTCACCTGATAAGGTGGTCCTGAGGGCAGCGCTGCTTATACGGCCCCCTAAATAACATCTTTTCTGTGAGGCTGAAATTATCAGGTCTGCCGGACTCCAGGCAGACTGAATAAACAGTTGATAAGAAGTCTCATTTAAACTCCTGTCTTTCTCTTCCTGTACCAGCATACAGTTGGGGTGCCTGATTTAACTCAGGCTTTCTTTCAGATAAAATGTTCTCGGCTGTCGGAATGCCAGAAACCGAGGGGAACATAATCATTTCATCCCAGCAATTTATTTTAGGATAATAATTTTTGTTGTACATGCAGGAAGAGGTTGAAAACAGACGTACTTTGATAGAACAACTACAAATATGAAACGACAGCACCGGGTAATTAGCGTTTTTTGGTTGTGAAGACCAACCGCTGTTGGGAAGACTTTGAAAAATGGTTTGTTTTTTGTGTAATGCATTGTTTATGTTCAGAAAGCAAAGACGTCCATTGTGAGGCCCAGACGACACTTCATTTGTACGTATTTCAGTGCTAATTGGATTCAGTTAAACCTGCTGCTTTGGGCAGAGTTACCCAGGGCCCTTAAAATCCCTCAGTTAATGATCACTCATCAGAACAAATATGAAGGTGGGGTGGCATGATTTGCGTGATTAATAAGACAGATTAAACGCTTTAACACCCATTAAATTCCATTTGGGTCACCGCACACCTGAGTCAGACGGACGCGGTGGGCTGACCCGATGCAAATGAGGTGTGACTGGTTCGGCAGACAGTGATGTGTATCAGCTCGAGTCCACACCCCGTCTACCTCACCCAGTCCTGCCACGGAGACCAGACACAGCAGACCTCAACCACATTTCAGCTGTAAATGACAACTTGTGCAGTATTCCTGTACTGGAATTTTCATTTCATTTTCCTAAAGATTTCCATGTAGCAATCATACACTGAATGATATGACCTTTATCATCAAGTAAGTCAGTATATTATTTTACATCTTCCCGCAAACGTTTGCCAGAAAGCATCTTCCATTTGGGCCTTAAAGCGCAGTCGAGAAAATGTAGTTGGTTTGCAAAGATTGATTTCTGCTGTTATATAAGTAACTTTGTATGTCACTTCCAGGTTATATTTCCTCATATTGTGATGTAGTGCAGAAGTTCCTATAACTTCAACCTGAAGATTTGATCATTTGCCGCAGACGAGTTTTGCAGCCGAAATTTTCCAAACAGAAATTTGTTCCTCAATTTCTTCTTTTTTCCAAAAGCAGCGATCTGAGAACGTCTTCATCCATTACCTTTATGACTATCAAGCGAGGAAGACATTTAATCTCCCCCCTTCAATCTGTTTTCGTTTTGATGGATGTTTGTCTTTGAACACATATTTGAGTTACTTTAGAGCCGGTTGTAGGTGTGGTTGTGCTGGCAAGTCAATCTCAAGGATCTATTTGCTTTCCTCCTTTTTAAAACCGAGTCTTTTCCATTAAACATCAATGTCACAGTAATCTGAAAGAGACTGACATGTGTGAAAAACAACCGTATGTGAGATACAATGAAAGTCACTTGTTCCGTTGTGAATAACAACGGCTTTTCATGAAGATTGTGGGAATAATTAAATTGGAATTCTCAAATCATTTAATTTATGTATTTGCTCATTACTGTGCAGTAAAATGATGTATTATTTAAAATAATTGAAGTTACTTACAATGTTTCTCATTTTCTTTTTCTCTAAGTTTCTCTCTCTCTCTGTCTTTCTCATAATAATTGGCATAAACAGACTCTATGCCTCTTTGTTTCCCTCATACACCTTTAGGCAAAGCCCCCATAGTTTCCCAATATAGCAAATAACCAACAAAGCATTCCTAAATTAGACACCAGTGCTTTCCTGATGCTTTGATAATAGTTATCAGAAAGAAAATGTAAGATCACCAGAATTCATTTTAGTTGCTTCAGTGCAGAAATCACATGGCACCGTATACAACATCATAATAGATTAAATGAACAAAATATAATTTCAGAATAATGTTAATATTATTAAGGTTTTAATAAATGCAGACACACACGTCATGGAATTTTCTGTCCTATATGATGTCAGAACTATATGATGCATTACTATATCAATAATCTGGAAAGAATGATAATACACCATCTATTTATTCATATACACACACACATTGGAGCAAGCATATTGTGTTAAAAGTAGCAGAAATGTACTTATTGTTGCATATATAACTGGCCAAGTTTAAGTAGAAATTCACTGTATAAATATATTTGCCATGGATAGTAATTAATTAAAGCATGTATTTAAAAATATCATACTGCTAATGAACTTCTGTACATGTCTTGCATTCTATAGCTAGCCACAGTTTCTGCTAAGCCACAGATGTTTTAAAAGGTTAACTGACATCTACAGTAAGTCTCTCTGCTGTATCTGTTACCTCCGGGCAATATTTTCAGTTTAGGGAAGAGACCATTTTCTGGCTTTTTCTGGTGTGAAAATGCGACTGACTGCAGGTGTGGAGGGACGGTTTTACATTATTGCGAAGGAAATCTCTCATCCTTTCATGCTGTTGCTTCCACGCTAAACTTAAATGCAAATGAGCATCTGTAGAACCTTAGATAGAGAACATCCTATCTAAATCCAATTTGGCAAATGCGTATTTATCAAACGAGGCGAAAAGTGCACCTCTGTTTGCTAAGCTGCCAGTAGATCCCACTTCATATTATCATAACCCCGCCTCCTCGTATGACATTTGCTGGTTAATCTGTACCATTATCATTTCTTTAAAGCTGAATTTTACCAGAATTATGTTGCTTAACCTGATGTTTTCATAGCTCTTAATGTTGTTCTTTTAATTCTCCTTTTACCCAACAGATCTGACAAGTCTTAATGCCATCAGCATTACAAGAGGTAAACAAGGAGAGAAGATTGTTTCACTGTGCCAGTAAATGCTGTGTACATATAAAGATGATGTATATTAGGGTGCAAAGCCTATAAGAGTTAAACTGTGATACTTAAGAGTGGCCTTCGTCATTGTACAGTATTTGAACAGCAGGTTCCCCTGTAGAGAAAATGCAGACGAAGCTATTGACTTTCAGCCAGATGGGGACGGCTAATTTTCCGCTTGATATCACCTGCGTTATTGCAAATGGTGTCTTCGGAAAACACACTGTTACTGTTGTGAAGTGCCGTGATGTTTGGGATCCTCATGTCAAGTCAGTATGTGAAAGGAAATCTGGAACATGTTGAGGTCTGTGAATGATTTAATTAAACGTTGTTAAAACAAAATCATGGAAAATTATTAGTTATGCTAATTAGATATGCAAACATGACAACATGATAATACATTAGACATAATGCGTTATTGTCTGGGTTTTTTTTGCATTAAATGTATTTTTTAAGTTTTGCAGGAATAAAAAATGGCCACATACCATCTCTGTCACCTTTTAACTCCTCATACTCTTCTGCTCTGAATCTGTGAAATTACCCAGAGTCCTCTACGACCCCGGACACTTGCGCACAACAAAGCCTTTGACAGAACAAGCAGTGGGCCCACAGCACACTAAGGCTTGTTGATGCGAGTTCATATTATTCAAATGTCATCGCCTACTGGGGATCTTGCCCTTGGCCTTGTATTAATTCAACTCCCTTTGAGTTTCAAAGACCCTTTATCTCCACAACTCTGTGTTTGATAGTGGTCTGGCCTAAGGGGCATGTAAACTCCCACCCCGGACGCTCGATCCTCCCCAGCCTTGGGTCATCCAATCAGAGCCTTTTTCAGTAACTCCAGCCACCATTTTGAGCCCCCAAACTTGTTGACTTTCAAACAACTCCAGAGTTTTAATGAAGGTCCTTAGTGGAGATAGTACCAGACCAGCCTCTGTCTGCGCTTTTATCACATGGCTGGGCGACAAGGCCTCAGGTCTTCCAGGGAAGGGTTGGGTGGAAGAACAGGTGTGCTATTACTATCTCACGATCCCCCTGCGCTGGGTGGACAGCTACTAGGTCGTCCAAGGCCAACATGGAGGAGAGTGAGTTTTTTTTCTTCCTATGTGGTTGTAATTACTTTGCAGGACTGGCCATGGTTAACCATCTGGGCAATTATTAGACATGAGTAGTGAGCTATGATTGGTTAAGCATATTTATCCTCAACACAATATTTAAATACAGTTAGAGGAGCAGCCAGGTGTTTCACAGCACTGAATTCACTACATACCATATTAAAATAAAACAAAACAATGAAAGGAATAGTGATGCATTTTTTGCAAATATTAAAAATTTTACTCTTTTGGTATCTTAGTTGTGCTTCTGTTTTGTTTATTTGTCAACAACTATGATGCTAACAATGACCATTGATGAATGAGCAAAATCATTTGAGATTACATTGTTTATTTTCTGCAGACGTTTTTATTACCAAATCCCAACTAATAACAAATACAAGTACTAGCTATCCATCCAGATAAAAATGTTACTTTTCTTACATACTGTTTCTTACTACACTTTGGGTAAATCTGAGTTTTATTATGGTGATTATGAAAATTATCTAACTAAGTAATTCTACATAGTTTTTAATAAAAATGTTGATTTTTCTATCCTAGCTATGAACAAAACTCCACAAAGTAAATTGTTTATTTGTAAGGACCTTTCGTTTACTTTTGGTATGATAAGCCATTTTGGAACCGTTTCGGGTCATTTGTTGTTGTAAAATGTGGGTCGTGAAAACCAGCTGTTATCCTGCTGATTTACAGCGTCACACTGCGTTGCTCTGTCCAGCAGCCACGGAGAAAGGCTGATGTTATGAGAGACTTACCAGAAGACAGCATTCACAGGCCAGTGCTTATGGGAATTAATCAGAGATGGGGAAAGGTCAGCAGATTTGGAATACTGCCGTTGTTTCGATTTGGCAGGACACAGGACAGTGTAGCGGCCACTCAAGCTTGAAATGATGTTTCCTTCAAACGTTATGTGTGTGAGTCTCGTACTCACTCGCTGTATATTTCTGTCTGAATGAAGAGCTCTTTTATATGCCGGACTTTAGCACCTCATTGCCTGTATAATATTTTGTGGCTTAGCAGACATCATTTTGGAAATTTCTCTCTGGTTGCAGTTCTTTATGTTTTATCATTGTTTTTGGTAAAATTTTAGCTGCACAAATCCACATGCCTTAAACAATAAACATCTCTTAATGGATGGCCCTTTTAAATGGTAGAATGTTACTGCATAAAGACTGATTTTTGCATTGCAGTTTGCCTGTAAATAGATTGTTATACTGAAATGCCATATGAATTAGATGTACTTTGACATTCTCTGGGGTGAAATTAATTGTCATGAGTTGAAATGACGCATCTTTGGTTTGTAAACATTGTCTTGCCTTCATTATCTCCAGAGAGTCAACACACCATTATTAAGAAGACAAATGAAAATCATTATAGCAGATAATGGTTTGTGAGTCACACCTCATCTTAACTTTTGTCATCAGAGCGTTGAAACTGACATTTTGTCCCTGTTTACATTTCTGGCATTGTACACCCATAAAAAAAGAAACGTTTTTTTAAAGTTTAGGTAACAACAGCAGCTGAACTGTTTTCAAGGACAGATTTCTAATAATTAAGAAGGAATTCTACTTTATCTGTTCTTAGACAATAAACACAGCATACAGATTCTGATTTTACAGCTTTTAAACTTTCTGCACACTTTTATTAAACTTTTGAAAGTGCAAAATGAAGTTGGCTCCTGTTCCACACTGTTTATTTGATAAGGCTCAGGAAGTCACAGCTGCTGGATCTGAAAAGGAGAGGATGTGCTATGATATAAGCTTAAGAATCAATTCTAACACGAATCATATGCTTTTCATCAGTTCCATTCTGGCCACATAGAACAACATTAAACACCAAGCATATACATTGTTAACCCCCCCAAACCTGTATATGACATGCAATTTAATGTATTAGTCACGTTGCTCATATTATGAATATACTGTCGAATTCACTTCACATATGTTTTCTTTCATACATCCACAACAGTCTGTATATACTCCCAGCAAATTTCTCAGCATTCCTTGCTAACATTAGCACAAGGGCTTACTAGTGTGTCAGACCATTTCGAGGGGCAAAGAGGGTGTCAGAACATGTGGATGATGTTAAACAGTCTGTCAGTGCTGTCATTCAAAACTCTAAGTCTCAGCTCAGATAACATGCATATAGTACATTCTGTCACATACAGTAGTCTTGGTGTCACTCGGGTCATTTCAAACAATTTGACAAGCAGAAATCACCCGGCTTAAGAATTTGAAACCCTCTGCTATACCCATACGAATAGCTGTCCCTCAAGATGACTCTGGGAGTGATTTGCTCTGAGACTCCACTATAATTGACAGATAAAGATAGAGTATATTCCAACGAGGAAAAACCTTCGAAGTGTAGCAACATCTTATCAAAAGAATAAAGGAAGTGGAACAGTCAAAGTGGACAGCTGCCTCATGCGTGAGGTGGTCCCAAGGCAAACCCCTGTAGTGCGAGTAATTATCTTTTCAACGTTTCCCAAGATGTTTCCCACAGCTGATTTTATCATGAAGTCTGCTGATAAAAGAAACAATTTAAACTAACCTAAGCTGGTTTTGTGGTACTGGCTGGTCTCCAAGCCTGGCCTGGCTGATCTGGTGGCTGGTTTTACAGGGTTTTTGGGCACTTTTTTTTTAGCTGGTCAGTACCAGCTTAGCCAGACTGGAAGCTTAAAAGACTGAGATGTTAAATTACCAACCTAAGGCTGCTTTAGGCTGTTTTCAGCAGAACTGACATTTTAGATCTTCTAATATGAAGATAAAATGAATCAAACATACTACATGAACAAACACCAAACGTCAAACTCATATGTGCATAGTGAACTTTTAACCAACCCATAAGTGTTAGTTGTTCCTTCTAAGTTCTCACAACAGCTTCCGATCTTCTGCATGGATCCAGACAAGAGCATCAGTGAGGGCAGGTTCCGATGGTGTTTGGCATTCCAATTCACCCTGAAGGTGTTCAAAGGGTCTTAGGGCTTTTGGAGGCCAGTCAAATTCTTCTACACCAGACTCTGTAAACCATTTCTTGATAGACTGTACTAGAATACAGCCATGTTGGATCAAAAGAAGGCACCTGCCACCTCAAAAATGTTTTTCTAAGATTGCATGACCATGTTCTGGCTTTTAGGCAGTTGTTAGTAATAGCTGTGTTTATATACTTGTGTATGTACCACATGGTTAAATCCTAAAGTGTATAGTGTATAGTGTATATCTGGCTGCTGCAGACAGGAAATAAAAGGGAAAGTTTGATTGGCCAGACGAGGCAGAGCGACTCCATTGGCATGCGAGGCAGGCAGCAGGATGGTCGGAGCGCTTGTGTGGCCATGCAGAATGAGAGTGAAGAGGTTGCACGTCTCAGACTCTCCTTCCACTTTGAATGCTGAGCTGAATGTCGGGCAGATACTCTGGTGGTTTGCTTCTGCATCTCATTAGGAGCTCACAGATAGAACACGAGAGGCTCACGAGCAGCTGTGCCAGGAAGACAATCAACACCACCACTTGTTGGGCTAAAAACAAGTGGATCTATTATTTGTTATCTATTAAGAGAGACTGCAGGTATTGCAAATCACTGCAGGTTTACAAATCATGCCAACAAGGCAGAGAGGAGGAATGTTATCTGTTGTGTTTTACAGAAGATACGCACGTGTATATACTTGCTGTAAAATTTGAGTTAAGTTTCTATTACACTGAAGTGTTGTTGGATTATAGGATGGGATTGTGAACTTTTGGAGCTATTTTAAAATAGCCACTATGCCACTAATAGCCAACAGCTAATGAACTGTATTGTTTGGTCAAAGAAGTGTTTTTGTCATTATTATTGGTATAATTACTATATATAATGTTTTATTCATCATGGTTGATTTTTACTTTATTGTGTCTTATTTTGTGTTGTATTTTATTACTTTGTATATTGTGTTTTATAAAATCAGTGTTTTATAAAGTCATGAAGAACTTAAGTCTATGCTGGTAAATCATCTGCACACAGTTCCAGGCAACCCCCTTTTTATAGTAAAATTCACAGTAATTTACAGACTCTCACAGCTTTTTCATTTCGAATAGAAAGAAACAGAATTACACCCTCTTCTTTAGAGAGGGGCCAAGTTTGGATTAAAATGTACTATTACATGCATGCACTAGAAAATATGGCTGCTATTTCTGTCTTTGTGATGTTCTCGTGAGCTCCAGACAGACCGTGTTGGTCTTTGAATGCGTGCCAGGCTTAAAGCACACCTGTCACAGCTCTTCTCTCCTCAGTCTGCGCTCTGAAGTCTTACTGCTTCATTTAGAGGCTCTGCCTCTGATCTGTGATTTGCAGTCACCCCAAATGCATAAGTCTTCTTGCTTGTTTATTCTCTGACAGCCAGGCAGGAGCCATTATCTTCACATTTATACTTTCCGCCATGTATAAGTATGCTAAGCTCCTCTCTCTGCTGAAATAAAACCTCCATAAAAAGCGAACAGGAATGGGCTGCTCTATAAAGAATGTCAAATTGGTTTAATAGATCCAGCGGAGCGAGTTTGTTCTCTGGTCTAGTTACAACCCCGGTGTCCAACTTGAATCTTCTTTGGTGACAGTCCAGCATTACTGAGTCGTCAACAAAGAACCTGGCCAATGGCAATTTATTTGATGGGATCGATACCCCCTCTAGCTGGTGTGCTTATTTTGTTGATGTGGATGGAGCTTGCCAAATGGTGGGCTGATAAACAGCTGCCTGGTTTTTAAAACTGCTGCCCCTACAGTCTATAGATGAGTGGTTACCTCGCAAAGAACCTGCTTTTCTAAATTGCTTTCACTGGCCAGTGTTGTTTAAGTCAGTAGTTCTCAGTTGGTGGCAGGTCGTGACCCAAAAACATGTAGCATGTCAGTCCTAATAGTGTCGCAGACAGGTAAAAATATGGGATGGCAAAATAAACGTATTGACCTTTATAATATGGGAGGAAATATTTGCACTGTTTTCTTAGTGTCGATGTCATTGGTAATGTCAGTACAGCATTAACCAAATTGAGATGCTAAAGGACAGATGCTGATGTGAAGAGATTGTGTGACATGCCCTCATCCTTGAACCATCTAGGCAAGGTCAAAGAAATGACCCAGATAACAAATATTTTGTGCTGACCAGAATGTGTTGTGTGAATTATTTGGCATAGAAAGCATGGAACCAACGTTTCCACTGTTTTAAACTTGGTTTTAAACGTGGTTTACGTGGTTTTAAACTTGGTTTACTTGGTTTTACAGTGGAAGGTTTTACAGGTTTTACAGTGGGAGATTTTACCATTTAAGTTTAACAGTTAGAAACCAAAATGCCAGTTTTCTATTAATGTATTTCAAGTAATGTAAGTTTATACTGTATTATTTGCATATGGCTGCATTATGCAGTTTATGATAATGTGAATATTATAATAAGTAATCATAATTTTGTATGGATGTTTGGTTTTAAGAAAATTTTTGTATAACAATGGACATTTACAAACACTTTCGGTATTGTGTTGAGTTGCCATTTAATGTCCACTGTAAAATATAGGTCCTGAATGGATCCATATGCAAAACCGGATAAGAACAATTGGTTCAGCTGACATCAGGACACTGTAAATAAATGTCACACAGTATTTGCACCTGACAGCTGTGTGTCTTGATTAGCAAAAGCCGAGGTTTTACCCGAAAAGTGACACTTCAGAAATCACCCACAGGAAGAATCTTTGAAGTGAATGCTGCTCTAGTTTTGTTCCGAAAGCATCTGGTAACAAACAAGAGCAGAAATTCTGTTCAGAGTTCTGTAAAGGCACAAAGGTTTTGAATGTGTTGGAATGGCTGATAATGTTGTCATAATGAGGCACAGTTCCGCTTCCTAACAGGATTAGGCACTGAAAAGTGAGAAC
>JAZGTK010010308.1:0-16500 GCA_036877625.1 Ambastaia sidthimunki | reverse complement strand
TCAGCAGGAACTGTCGCCTGAATACTAATTTGGAGTAAACTACAATTCCCATGGGTCAACTGCCTGGGGCCGACCACGCCCCTTTCACTACACCTGCATTCAATCAGCAATCAAGGACTATGTATTTAAGCTTCAGTTGAACATTGCATCTTTGCGAAGTCTTGTTTTCCAATGGTGACATTTCTGAGCGTTTTACTTGGTTTAGGATATCACGTTATTACTCTGATCTGTTCCTCGTTGTTGATTGTTTGCTGCCTGCCCTTTGACTTGGATTGTTTACTGGATTACGTTTATTGTCTGCTGCCTGCCTCGACCCCTGCCTGTTTTACGGATATCCCATTGTTTGCTGCCTGCCTCGAACTTCGCCTGTGCCCCGACTCTGATTCTGGTTTGCCTCTGCCATTACTGTTTGCCATTCATGACCATTGCCTGTTTAACGTTATTCTAATAAAGCTGCATATGAATCCTACTGGTTTCCCGTGTTCCTTACAGTGTGTAGACACACAATTTCCATAACACAACACGTTTGCCTGGATGCTGGAGAGGGACTACTGCAAAACATAGACAACAACATATCAAAAGTGACCACAAACATTATTTATTGGGACATTAGTCAAGAGTAACAATTTACTCATTGTCATACACACAAATAAAATACAACATCATGGCAACACGCTACAAAATAATACAATAAACATTAATTTAACAACATAAGATTTAACATTAAACCCAAATGTACATAAGAATACAATACAATTTATATTAAGAAACAACTTATGATACTAAGATTATCATAGGTTTATGAATGATATGATAAACATAAGCATGATATTAGCATGTTTTAGCATGATAAAATATTTCAGCATTAATTAGCATGCTAACATCTTTTTGCAACATAATAGCATGATTTAGCATGATGTTAGGACGTTTTATCATCAGTTAGCAAGATGCTAGAATGATTAAGCCATCAAAATCCTGTCCATCAAAATCTCATCAATAACCAATAAGAGTAAAGAACAATTAACCTCTGACCACACGTAATGTTTGTGGCAGAACGTTGAACATATATTTACGGATTGAAAACGTAAACTGTAAAGGCATACACTAAAACATACCCTAGACTGTCTCTAGATGATACATACTAAATTTTATGCAAATCAGTAAAACGCCTTAGGAGGAGTTCAAAAAAGTAGGTTTTGCAAAGAATTTAAAATGGCCAACAAGTAGCAATGATTATGACAAATTTGGTATCGCAGAACTCAGCATAACCCAAAGAATTAAAAAAAAGAAGTTAGATTACAATATGTTATAGCATTTTCATAAATCTTATATCTTTTTACCACTAGGTGGCTCTGGTCCCACATTTTGCAGGTAATTGCGTTTGTTAAATATTGCATTTTACGACATAATTTTTTAAAAAAGCAAGTTTTCATATTTCTGCACCAGTAGGTGCTGCTGTAACAGAACTAAGCAGGCACCCTCAGGTCATGCCTGAGATGACACGTATCAAGTTCAGTGTCACTACACCAAAGCGTTGTTAAAATACAGCCTTATATCCATTATTGCATGCTCTTCTCTAATTTGTTAAAGCACTG
Organism: Ambastaia sidthimunki; assembly: GCA_036877625.1. Lineage (NCBI taxonomy): Eukaryota > Metazoa > Chordata > Actinopteri > Cypriniformes > Botiidae > Ambastaia > Ambastaia sidthimunki. Next base: position 14,905 of record JAZGTK010010308.1, on the reverse strand, counting down.
TACAAGAAGGGATTTGGCAGATCTTTTAATAACTTTTCATCAGGGGTGTCTCTAGATGATTCTCTAAAATTTAGAGTCTCTAAAAACAGACAAACACCCTAGAAGGAGTTAGAAACAGTAGGTTTTTCAAAATTCAAAATGGTGGGAAAAATTTTATGCCAGAAAATGAATCCAAGAAAAAAATATTGTTTCTAGGACTTATGGTTCAAAAGTTATGAGCATAAATGTGACTGCAACTTTGAACTTTGGTGGCGCTAGAAAGTTGGAGGTAGAGACTCCAAATTGCTATGGAAACATTTCAGACTGTCCTTTATATGTGTGCCAGATTTCATAACTTTACTTTGTACAGTTCTATTGGCTGCCATAGACTTAAGAGTGGAGGAAGAGGAAGAAGAAAACTAACAGATATAAACAAAATCAAGAAAGAACGTAACTGACGGGAGACGGAATGGCAGGCCTGGTTATTCGGGTGTGTTTGAGGGTGCGAATCGCTCTCAAACAAATGTAAAAGCACCTTCAGGTAAAATCATTACTTGCGAAAACATGTAGTAAGCAAGGATCGCGGGGGTTTACTTTTTAAGTCTGGTAAATGTGACATGCAAAAATAAATACATGCATGCTTGGCTGCATTGTAGTGGTGGTTTTCAAACTTTATTCAGCAGCGTAAAACACATATATACACACCTCTGCGCTGTGATGGTTAGATTGCATGACTGTGCTCCTCCAGAACTTTAAATAAAGTTAATTTAAATACAATTTTTTGTTTTGGATATCATTTTTAGTCCTCACTGTTTGTTACTGGAAACAAACACAGTGTAACTGTGTTACTATTTGAGTTTGTTACTGGAGTGATGTGAAATCATTAACTTTCAATAGAGCAATAGACCCATAAGCTCTGTGAAGCAATATGATTGTGCTGTGCTATGGTAAATGTGTTTTTTTTTTTTTTTTTTTAGTTTAAAAAAATCAATCAAGCTGTGATTGACATTGTGGCAACGTCGTGCTGTGGTAGTCATTTGGTAACTTTTACTTTGTATCTTCAGATTTGTTTTCATTGTTTTCATCTTTAAGGGCGGACATGCAGTAGTCTAATTGTGTATGTTCTTTTATTGCTCCAAACTAATTTAAAATGTAAATGAGAAGACTCAAAATCGAATGTATTCAGTTGCATTCAAACTTAAAATGTATTCATGCACGACACTATTGCTTGACACCACAATTAAATGCACATTTACACTAAAAATGCAACATTTGGTATTACTAATGTCCTAAGCCTTACACAAGAGATGAACAGATTTAGTGGGTTTGTATATTTTCTTGGACAATACATTTTCCTTAACTTTATGCTTATGTACATTTAAACTTTTTTTTATAATGTTAGCAAGCAAGATAAAACACCAAATTACAGAGGAATAAATAAACCAAAATACTTTAACTAGAAGGTATAACTCGGAATGTAATTTGTCAGGGACCGGAAGAGACCCAAATGCAAAGCGAAAGAAGAGACCCAAATGCAGAGCGAAAGATTAATTTAAAACAAAAGTCCAACAAAATCCACGGTCTCTTAGGTCTGGGAGGAAATACTTCGGAGCTTGAAATACCGCTAACATTTCCAGGCGATTGATGTGCCAAGTAAGATGGTGCTCTGTCCACAGACCGCGGGCCGGGCAGCCACTCATGACCACCCCCCAACCAGTGAGGGATGCATCTGTCGCTAGCATGATGCGGCGACCAAGATCTCTCAACCAAGGTTGCCTCCACATGTCCAGAGCACGGATACATCGTCTCGTAACTTTGATCATGCGGAAGGGATTTTCTTTCGGGGAGAACTCCTTGGTTTTGAGCCACCACTGTAGGGGTCTCATGTAAAGCAGGCCAAGAGGTATGACATTAGACGCTGCTGCCATGAGACCCAGCAGACGTTGAAACTGCTTGACAGTGAAAGACTGGTCTTGCTTGAATCTTGTGACTGTAGCGAGGATATAATTTATCCGAGCGGGAGACAACTGTGCCCGCATCGTGACCGAATCCCATATGACGCCAAGATAGGTGGTTCTCTGTGCTGGAGAAAGCACACTCTTCTCGGCGTTCAGCCTGAAACCCAGCTCTCTCATGTGGGCAAAACGACATCTCGATGTTGAACCGCCAAAGGCTCCATAGGAGCTAGAATCAACCAATCGTCTATGTAATTTAGTATACGAATGCCCTGAAGCCGAAGAGGGGCTAGGGCCGCATCTACGCATTTGGTGAAAGTGCGGGGGGAGAGAGCAAGACCGAAGGGAAGAACTCGACACTGGTAGGCTTCGCCCTTGAAAGCGAACCGCAGAAACTTCCTGTGCTGAGGAAGGATGGGAATATGGAAATAGGCGTCTTTTAGGTCTATGGTGACAAACCAGTCCTCGGACCTGATTTGGGATATAACCTGTTTCACTGTGAGCATCTTGAACTTCAGGCGCTTGACTGATCGGTTCAAGAGCCGTAAGTCTAGTATGGGACGCAATCCCCACCCTTCTTCGGGACTATGAAGTAACGGCTGTAATGCCCGGCTTCTCTGAACTGAGGAGGGACCACCTCGATGGCCTCCTTCCTCAGGAGAGTATGTACTTCTGAGTCCATCGTTTGGGCCTGCATAGGATCTACTAGAGTAGGGAGAATGCCCCCAAAAGTGGGGGGACGAGACTCGAACTGGATACTGTAACCGTGTTCTATAGTGTGCAGGACCCAATGAGACACCCCTGGCAGAAGTTTCCACGCTGCCAGGAAGGTTTTCAGGGGGACCAGCCTCTCAGGGCTGGCCACGTGCATGTCTACTATGAGAGAATCGGTGCCCTGGGGCAGATGACCTGCAGGGACAGACCGACATAACTCTAGGGACCTCCGCAGAGGCTGAAGATCTTGCAACTCCAATGCCCCTCGGGACATGAGCAGACTGCTGTTCGGGGGGCATGTTGTATACATGTTGTATTGCAGCCAATGGCATGGGGAACATTTCACGGGTAGAGGAAAGAGTGGATTCAATTAAATTTCAACAAATTCTGGAAGCAAACATAACACTGTCTGTAAAAAAGCTGACGTTGAAAAGAGGATGGCTTCTACAAATGGATAATGATCCTAAACACAACACTCAAAATCCACAATGGACTACCTCAAGAGGCACAAGGTGAAAGTTTTGCCATGGCCCTCCAGACCTAAACATCATTGAAAATCTGTGTATAGAGCTCAAAAGAGCAGTGCGTGCAAGACAGCCCAGGAATCTCACAGAACTGGAAAACTTTTGTAGAGAAGAATAGGCGAAAATCTCTCAAACAAGAACTGAAAGAATCTTGGTTGGCTACAAAAAGCATTTACAAGCTGTGATACTTGCCAAGAGTTTTACAAGGGTGCTACTAGGTACTATATTAGCAGGGTGCCCAAACTTTTGCTGCGGGTGCTTTTCCTTTCCTGTTATTTTGAAAATGTAAAAGATGAAAATAAGAAAATGATTTTGTTTAAAATATAAAGGCAATGTGTCATCTGTAACTTTATGCCTTTTGGAGATAATTTCATCTTCCACTTGCTTTACTGTTCACATTAACAGAAATTCAAAAACAAAAAAAACCCTTTATATATATATTTTTTTCTGTTTTATGATTAGTACGAAGCCCTAATCCTGACACAGAAGAAAAATATTTTTATATCGTGGCCACGAATTAGGAATTCGTTCCCACGATTTTAACTCGTTCCCTCGATTTAGGTAAATCGTTCCCACGTTTTATTAATTCGTTCCCTCGATTTAGGTAAATCGTTCCCATGTTTTATTAATTCGTTCCCTCGATTTAGGTAAAACATGCCCACATTGTACTATCTCCTATTTCTTTTGTGTACACATTCACCGTTACAGCACAGTATTAACGGCTCCGTACTTTATAACTCATTCCCAACTCAAAATAAAACGCAATTAAAAATTCTCTGTCCATAGCCGTTAATAAATTCTCTGTCCATAGCCGTTTCAAAACATAAGCTGTTACATTAAAATCTGTAAATATAAATAAATGAAGATTATTAATTTAGCACAATGTGGCAAAATTTATTCTCCCCCTATAATCTTTAAATCCCCCCCATGTGACCCATGTGAGGGGGAAATTCCCCCCCAGTTCACACATTTTTAGGTTCACTTTAAAACCTTTTTTCTAAAACATTTTTCAGGGCACTCAAAACAGTCTGTAAAGCAGGTATATGTTTGTACTTTGTTGGACCAGTAATCATAAGCTTGTATAATCTAATTATAATATGTTACCCGATCTGGCAAAATGAGTCGGATGTCAGCAAATTTCAAAATTGAGATTTTGGTAGTAATGGAAAGAGGAGACCATAAGCTTTAAAATGGTATCAAGTTTTTTGCCTGTGTTTTGTTGATATCTTTAAAAATCCATAAATGTATAAACTATTATTTTATAGCTTAATTTGACCAAAGACATTTGTATACATATAAATGATATTAAACCAGGCTCAAACTCAAATTATTTTAAAGTATTTATTTGAATATTTTAAAATACAACTGCAACACATTTGGCATTTAGACGCTTATCCACTACAAATGACTTGTAAACAACAATAAAATATGCTCACCACGCTGGGGAAAGAATAAAGAATGTAAAGCTATTTGGATGTTACTTGTGCTGTTTGTCGGTTTTCCTCTTCTTGAATGATTCAGAATTACATACGCTCTAAAGAATCGCATTTTTAAAGGGTAACCCAACACAGAGGAGCGTGGGTGTGAATTCAGTACAACTTGAGTGTTGCAAGTCAACTTTAATAGTTATTTAAATACCTTTATTCAATGATCTGGACTATGAAACTTTGGGAGATTATTTTTTAATGTCTGTTCGGGTCACATATGCATATAAAAAAAAGATATGCATATGTGAAGATATGCATATGTGATGCATATGTACAGAAAGATCGGGTCACATATGCATAATAACAGACCCCTCTCATACAATCACCTTACAGACTGGCTCAATAAATGAGGTAAGGGTCTGATGGAACAGCATGGGCGTCAAATACCACCCCTTCGAAAGACGAGTCCCTCACAGGTCAATGCAAACTTTGTCCCCGGGTTCTAAGTGACACGCACGACTCCTAGCCACCGGGGATTACCTCCCGCCAATGCTCTCTCTCTCCCCAGCGGACCGGGCACACCCACCTTCCTCTACCCCCCAGCGCCTGGCCTTGCCATACACCGGGGACCTAGCGGGCCTTGTTGGCTTCCTCAGCCTTACCGGGTTCTGGGTCTCTGGTTGGTCTCGTCGGTTGTTTGCGGTGGGTCCTCCCTCCATCTGCGCCCGGTCCTCGCCCCTGCTGTTGTCTTTACATCCTTCTGCTGGCTGCGTGGGTGTCCAGAGCCCGGAGAGGTATGTGATAAGTCCATGAGGGTAAGTCGGAGTGGTTCAGAGAGCTTTATTGTCATTACAACTATATACAGCTGATGCCCCCCTGCAACGAAACAACGTTTCTCCAGGACCATAGTGCTACACAAAACAACAAAAAGCCACATAAGACAGCAAGAGCTACATCAACAATAAAGAGCTGAGACATAACACAACAAAAGCCTAACACAAAGCTACATACAAGTGCACGACAAGTACTATATAACAATATAACAATACAATACGCCACAGGACTGATACATAAAATATAGCAAGGTGCAGTTTATGGCATTGTGCAAATAGGTATGGCAGGCTATAACAATGTATGGATAAAGTGAAAGTGCATACCTGTATTAACAGTAAACATTAGCAGCAGAAAGCAAAAGTTAATGTCATCAACATTTAGTCATAGACTTTAAACATATTAACTTTAATTAAGTATATTAACAGCAGAAGTTAATATACTCATGTGTATTTGTATAGTGAACATGAGTTCAGTTATTGTTAAGAAGCCTGATGGCTTGTGGATAGAAGCTGTTCGACAGTCTGGTAGTGTGGGCCTGAATGCTTCGGTACCTTTTTCCAGATGGCAGGAGGGTAAACAGCACGTGTGAGGGGTGTGTGGGGTCACTTCTGCTTTACGGATGCAGCGTGTGGTGTAAATGCCCGTGATAGAGAGGAGAGAGACACAGATGATCTTTTCAGCTGTCCTCACTATCCGCTGTAGGGTCTTACGGTCCGTGGCAGTGCAGTTCCCAAACTAGACAGTGATAAAGCTGCTGAGGATGCTCTCGATAGCCCCCCTGTAAAACATGGTGAGGATGGGGGGAGGAAGATGGGCTTTCCTCAGCCTTCATAGAAAAGTAGAGGCGCTGCTGGGCTTTCCTGCTGATGGTGCTGGTGTTGAGAGACCATGTGAGATTCTCCTCCAGATGAACACCAAGGAATTTGGTGCTCTTGACGATCTCCACGGAGGAGCCATCGATGTCCAGTGAAGAATGGTCACTCTGTGCTCTTCTAAAGTCAACAACCATCTCTTTAGTTTTGTCAATGTTCAGAAACAGGTTGTTGTCTTTACACCAGGCAGTTAGCTTTTGCACCTCCTCTCTGTATGCTGACTCGTCGTTCTTGCTGATGATACCCACCACAGTTGTGTTATCTGCGAACTTGATGATGTGATTCGAGCTGTGCATTGCTACACAGTCATGAGTCAGCAGTGTGAACAGCAGTGGACTAAGAACACAGCCTTGGGGGGCCCCAGTGCTTAGTGTGGTGGTGCTGGAGATGCTGTTCCCGATCCGGACTGACTGAGGTCTCTCAGACAGGAAGTCCAGGATCCAGTTGCAGAGGGAGGTGCTCAGGCCCAACAGGCTCACTATCTCTGTCAGGTGCTAAGGGATGATGGTGTTGAATGCTGAGCTGAAATCTATGAACAGCATTCTTACGTATGAGTCTTTGTTTTCCAGGTGGTTGAGGGCCAGATGGATGGTTATGGCGATGGCATCATCCGTGGAGCGGTTCGGACGATACGCAAACTGCAGAGGGTCCAGTGAGGGTGGTAGCTGGGTTTTGATGTGCCTCATGACTAGCCTCTCGAAGCATTTTATCACGATGGGTGTGAGTGTGACGGGACGATAGTCGTTGAGGCAGGATACTGAGGACTTCTTCAGCACGGGTACGATGGTGGTTGTCTTAAAGCACGTAGAAACAACGGCGCTGCTCAAGGAAATGCTGAAGATGTCGGTGACGACATCTGTTAGCTGTTCTGCACATTACCTGTGCACTTTACCAGGAATGTTGTCTGGTCCAGCAGACTTCCGTGGGTTAACTCTGCTTAGAGTATGCCTCACATCAGCGGTGGTTAGACAGAGCACCTGGTCGTTCGGAGGAGGGGTGGTCTTCCTCAAGTTGTTCTGTGCCTCAAACCGAGTGTAGAAGTCATTTAGTGCATCTGGGAGGGAGGCGTCACTGCTACAGACAGGTGAGGTTATCTTGTAGTTTATGATAATCTGAATGCCCTGCCACATGCGCCGAGTGTCTCCACTGAATGATGAATGGTGAATGATGAATGGTGCAATGATGAATGGTGCATCAGGTCTTGGGTGTCGGAGATCAGGTGTTGTGCAGAATGCTTGTTTGAGGCGTTGGAAAGCTTGGATGGCTTCAGTGATCCAGGACAGAGATTTGGAGCTGTGACGGAGGAGAGAGGTTAGTGGAGACCTGATTGAACTGAAATGACAGATGAACCTACAATTTGCAATTTACAAATCCCTGGAAACATTGTAGTTCTTTGACAGGCTTGGGTTGTGGCCAGTTCTTAACTGCCACTTGTCCATCTGGATACTGCGCTGGTCGATGATGTAACTCAGGAAGTGTGTGGTCTTGCTATGGAATTCACATTTTTCCATTTCAATGGTTCAGTTTCAATGATTACAGGGGTACCATAGATGTAATCATCTGCATCCAAAAACTACAATAAGGAATTCTTTTTGCACAAAGAAGATTTTGGTTTGTATGCTTCATGAAGCATAAGCTATTGGCTTACTGTCTTGCAGGCACTGAGGTTTTCACTGAGATTTTTCTCCAGTCTCATTTATGATTCAGAAGTTTCACCAGGCTTCTGTGATCTCATGTTGAATTTGTGCCGTTCCATAGTGATGTTGGTGTGAGGTGCACAAATCTCAAAGAACTTTCTCTTTAAGCAGTCATGGTGTTCTCTGAATTCAGCTGGCGTAATGACTTGACCATTTTCACCAGGAGCTTAAAGGATCTTTTGCATTTGATGGATTCGGGACTAGAAAGGTTGAGGGGGATGAATATGTTCGTCACATTTTTTTTTTCCATAGGCAGCATAAATTAATTCTGTTCAAATACATGCTAGTTTTCCACAATATATTAAAAAAAAAAGTGACATATTTTGTCAGGTATGGACCTCTGTATTTAACCAATTACTGGTGAGGAGTGTGCAAGTCATGAACTCACATCGACCCAAAGCAACGGGCAGCACTGCTGCGCCCGGAGAGCAGTTGGGGTGGTGGCTGGTGTGTGTAATTTTATTGTTTACATAACTTCCTGGCTAGTTAGTTAGTCACAAGTAACATGTGTGAAGGATTTTCCGATGAAGATAAAAAACTCAGTTGTGTTTGCAGTTGTCAATTACTTCTGACACCATGTTCACTTGAAGAATTTGTCAAAGACTCCAGCTTTACTAGTCAGGGCTTTTATTTACAACAGAATGCACTGCACCCCATGGCTATGTTGAACACACTGACTCTTACTGACTCTTACTCTTACTGGTGCTGATAGACACATCTTATGTGTCTATCAGCACCGCATTCCAGTTATGAACATTGTTTTTATCAGGAATTATCATCCACATTCAGCTCTGTGATAAATATGTTTTAAAACATTTTCTCCATCTTCTTCCACATACACTACGCTAATTGTATAAATAACAATAAAATACAACCACTTACTGAGGGGATGGATTTTGCAGGCTGGACTATGCTAAGGAATCAGAGGTGTTGGTGTTAAAGAATAATATGTTAAAGAATTAAAGTACTTTAGTAAACTACTCGCACATAACTAACTTGACAAGCTTAAATATGATAACAATTCTAAACTTTTTTAAGCCAACATAACTAGATAGGTATATTTTCTGAAGAAAATGTGGGTGGTGCTTGCCCTGGCAAAACCCAGGCCACTTCTTCAGAGCATGACATCCTCACAGTTTAAAGACCAGTGTCCAAGAACCCAGCTCTCTCTCTTTGTTCTTGCTGCCCTCGCTCAGCTTCTTCTCTTCATCTCTGCTTTACTTTTCCTGGCCCTTTCCATGGGCCGTCTTCTTCAGTCCTTTAAGGACTCTCAACAGTAAGAATGCTGAGATAGAAGAAGTTCTCACCCCCTCTAAGTTTGTGCCAGGCTGCGGCCTAGTCTTTCCATTCCTCAAAGACCTGTGTGTTGTGTGTTTGTGAATGTTAGAGAAGTATGTGTTTAGTGTAGTTAATAAAGCCTTGTTTGGATCACACATGATGCTGTGGTGGTTCATGCTCATAATCTGGAGTCCCTAATCCTGCTTATCTTTGCTACATGCTCTAAAAGAGTGTTAAATCAATGTTTTACATTGATTAAGATTTCCCCAAATAATTGATTGATCCTAATCAATTATTAATATTTCTCGTTTGGAATAATACTTGTTTCCCTTACACAGGGAATGGTGGAAAATAATTCTATTAACATTAATGAGTAACATTTTGAGTAAACTTGTTCATTATTAATTACTTTGGTGGAGAGTGCTTTATTTGTGAACAAACTTCAAGATTAATCCTCTACATTTATTACATTGATTATTGTGTTTTTACAGTGTGCTTGCTTTATTTTACTGAATGCATTGACTATCAGAGCAAAATATTGATTGACTGAATTCTTCAATCCCATCTGGAGTTAAGAACATTATGCTATTCCATTCTGTCCTGATAATAAAGCATAACCTTCATTTTTTTCACAGACATCATCCGTGAGCCAGTGCTGTCTGTCTTTTTTAAATGGTCTTTTATTTGTTTCTTGTTGAGCAAGTTGTATTTAACTGTTCAATAAATGATGACAAAACTGTAAGTTAAATCCTTAAAATGAATTCATGGGGTACTGTAACGTCACGCCCTGATCTGCCTCGCCAGCAGAGGGAGCCCTCACCAACATACTGACTGTTTATTCCCTCTGCTTCCTGTTTGCCCATTTCCTGTTTGGTGGACTATTTAAGCAGCGTGCTCACTTGAGCACGTTGCGAAGTATTGCTAGTGTTTATCCTGCCTCACCGAGCGTTTATACCTGTTTTGATTACGTTTATGATATTGCCTGTTTACCTGTTTGACTCTCTTTGGATTACCCTTTTGGATTTGTTTGCCTGGTCTGATTGTCTGCTTGTGTTTTTGACCCTTGCCTGTCTTCACATTTATGATTACTGCCTTTTGATTTGGATTTGTTTAATAAACATCCACACATGGACTCATCCAGTATGTCTGTGTCGCCTACCTTACAGGTACCCAAACCTGCTTTTAGGATTAGAATATTTGAGAATTTCTTTTAAAAACTGAAATTTAAATGATCAATGAAACTGAATCCTTAAAGTAATTTATTTATTAATTATTACCTAAAGTTGCATATCCCTGCTTATTTTAGAACAAACCAAAAGTTTACTTCAAATATTGGTAACACCATAGACATAAGTTGTTGTGTCACCACTGTTTAAAATTATAATTTTAATTATTAAAATGATTTAAAAATCAAAATGTTCTTAAGCTTCTATTTTAATGGATATAGCATAATAAACTAATTTTAAATGCATAGCAATACATTTTATTTAAAAAAAAAAAAAAACATTTTACAAATTCTGCCTCTCATTTGCCACCCCAATTGAAGAATGACCCAATAAGCAGAATCAATTTTACTTATATTGCACTAGCAATACATTACTTTATACATAACACTTATATTGTGCGTGAAGTTGCACCCTTGGAAGTCAGTTTAAAATAATAAATGGATTAAGCAGAGCTACTTTATTGGTTGGCACTAATGACGAAATACACTTAAATTCGCAGGTTGAATTTGGTATATTAAAATCTCATCTGATTCTCATAGGGATCATTGTTGATGCAGTTACCGGAACGTCTCAGGTCAAGAATAAGCACTGTTTTAGATGGGCATCAATTGGACCTGGACTATTTACAGTACATCATAAATTAAGAAGTATTTATTTTGTCATCAGCATCAACTATTTGTAATGTGCCATATATAATTTTGGAGACTCATGGCTCCACAACAACAAATTTATGCTGCTCTTTCACAAGAGGTGGCTCCAGGCCGTATTAGAGGACTTGGTAGTGGACGAGGTCAACTGGGATGCATTATCAGGAGGTCATATTTTGTGCAGTCTATTGTCCTTAGTCCATATTGACACAAACCACAATTGTTTCGCATACTATACTTACCAAAAAGTGTAGGCACATGCAGATTATGTTTTTGTAACTTGGTTTTACTTTTGTAACTTGGCTCAGGTACAACATTATTACATTTGGGGGTATAGATGGATTCTGAAGAGTAACTGCTGTTATCATTACCGTTCCAGTAAAATTAATGTAGTTTTATATTGCAGATAGATATGTTTTCCTCCCTCTTCTGGAGCGTGACCGCCACACTTTTTCCGAAGGCTGGGACAATCATCCATTACGGTCTGAAAATGGACTCATCCCAAACCAGCTGTGGATTATGGAAAACATACAAAGCTGTTCTTGTGAAACTGAGGAGAAATTGCAGGTTTGTTTAGTTTTTTGTTTTTTTTTACCTATGCTGCCAGATTATGCTTTTGCATTATGCTTAAATTAATATTATTTAAGAATCTGGAACTGTATGAAACAGAATCTCCAAACATCTGACTGTTATGGTAGAGATGTTTATATATTTTTGATTCAGTATATTAAAAGTCTTGATTTAGTATATTGACACAAAAACACATGTCTGAGGAGATTGGTAAAGTTAATTGAAACAACAACACAACAAATACATTAACAAATTGTTAATTATAGATTCAAAAATTCAAACCATTTACTAGTTTTGTTTTTGTTGACATCTTATTTATTTATACTAGAACTGTCAGAAGAACACTTTTCTCATAGTGCCAATAAAACTGAGAAACTGATGATTGCTAATTTAATAAGTCCCTCCAGGGAATTTTAACAATTCCCAATCAAAAACAAGTTAAACATTATCAAATGACTCCCCATATTTGAATTTATCCACTATATTCAGTGGATAACTGTTGAAGAGGAACTTCAACAACTTCAATCATACTATGTGTTATCCAACTGTGGAAAATGTAATTGTGAGAGTACATACGCTTATAGTTGGATAACACACAGTATGATGTGGGTCACAGTTATGACTGAACTTCACATTGATGTTGAAGTTCCTCTGATCGCTCAGAAGAGATTAGCTTGTGTCTGTGGCCTGTCATCCCATGCATAATTTTACCTTCACCTTCTTAAAATGCATCTATTTTAAGAAGCTTAAAAAAGCTTACTATAAATTGAAAACACAATCCTCAATTTCTTGTAGAAAGTTCTGAAAAAATTCATGATGTTTATTTTTTTGCTGTAGTTACAGAATCTTTTTCACTAAAGGCAGGATGGCAATTCTCCAGTATGAATGCTGCATTCACCTTAAACAGGAGATGTTTGCATTTCTAAATTCACATTTAACAGGTTTCCATTAAGTATTTATTTTTACCCTGTCATAATTTTCCACTGGCACAAACAGTTAGGTCTACTTAGGTCAGGGTGCATTTCCATCACTTTGAAGAGATCGTAGAGCTGCAAGCCTTTTCAAAGCTGATTAAGATATTGATGGTGGAGTGTAGAATAATGGTCCTGTAGAGGGAATTTCAAAGTTTATCAGGAAATGTTTGTGATTGCTCAAAAAATGTATATGATGCCACTATATTTATATATTTAACTATCCATGTGATAAAATTTCTACCTTCCTTAACTCAAAAGTACACATCTTTTGTGCTACTGAGACAATTAAAAGCCTAGTGCACCTGATGATGTTGCTTTTCATGTCAAGAGTCACTTTTCCAGTGTATCCACAGCCTAAAATCCCACCAGTTATCTTACACAACATCTGTTGAGTTAATCTGAATACAGATAAATGGAACGCAGTTGGCATCCCTTTTTTACTATTATGTACATGCTTCTGTACACATTTTGGTGTATCATATTTTGTAATTTACCATTTCACTGAGCAGTGAAAATTCCAAATCTGTGACATCCCTGGTAGACACCTGTATACTGTCGTAATGTCCAGAGCAAAGAAAGCACCACTCATGCATAAAATGATTTCTCCGCCAATCCTACTACCACAATAAATAAATAAAAAAAAACATAAATCTTCTTTAAATGATAAACAAAGTTTTAATTGATCCAAATTTTTATACCTGAAGTAGTAAAGATCCAAGCTGTTAAGACAGTAAAGGGTAGTAAACTTCCCCCCATTTATCTAAACCACTTTGAAAAACCATTGCTGCTTAAAGCTTTTAACCGCTGTCTATTATATCCATCTGATTCAGGAGGGATGACAATCAATTTCCACTGCCCACCTACAACTGAAATTACTAAATGTAAAATATACATTTAAATAGTTTAGAAAAAAATCCAATGTCTATATATACATTTATTTTTAATAAAGATGTTCTAAGAGGTTTAAAAAAAAAGGCTACATACAATACCCGAGCACTTATGCAGTAACCACCTTCGCAGATATTTGCCAGTTTGGGATATGCATAAAACAAGCACGTCTGATTTTTTAGTCTAATTTTTTAGAGTGTCTATTTACACCTGGGCTATTCCATCAAAGTCGCTGATGATAGCGGCACTTATTTGATTAAGCGTCGTTTGAACTAGCGGCAGCTTCAACTTAAGGCTGAAGCCGTTCCACTAACACATATTAGCCGTGTTTCATCAAAGGTAAGTGTAGCCACGCTTGTCAAACCTTGCAAACCTCCCAGAACAGCGATTGTCGAAAACGCGATCATGTCGCAGAAGGACAGCAAAAAAAGCGCTAATTTTTTCGCAACAGCACTGAGCAAAAGCTCCTTTTGAAACTATACGAAGATGACAGAAGCACTATTACAAGGAAGGGTAATACTGATGCTATTGCCAAGGTAAGGGAGATGGCTTAAATGCACAAGTTAACTTGTATATCAATTTAGAGTATGTTTAGAGTATGTGCTGATCGTTGTAAGCATGACTTGTCTGTAGGGAAGCGGAATTGCCATAGTTTACGACGTGGGCGACCCGCATTCGAGATTCAATACGAGCACTCAGCTACTTAAAAGAAGTACAAATACGTACAGTTTTTGTCATCAAGTCTTGTCAGGTTTACTTTTTTAAATGTCTAAAGTACTTGCACCAACTAATATGCCAAATTGTGTTATCTTGTCTTTTAAGAGGAGTGGTGTCAATGTAAAAAGAACTGTCTTGCAGGTGAAGACAAAGCATAAAAACGTTTTGCAGAGTGGTAAGTAGGCTAATATTGGCATTCAGTGAAATTAGTAATGTAGTTGAAATGGTACCTTAATTTGATTTAAAATTAATTGTAGCTACCAAAAAGTGGGAGTCCCCCTCCAAAATCTCACACCAGCAGAGGAGTTGGCATTGGCCCTAAACTGGGGCCTTGCCTGACTAATGTGTGAGTATTTATTGAACAAGAAACCATAGTTATTTCTGGTTGTCTGTTATTTTTAAAAGTTTCATGTCTGCAGGAAGCGGCACAACTAGAGACGAAGAGACTGTTTCTGCTGCAGATATCCCTCAGGTGTGTGTGTGTGTGTGTGAGAGAGAGAGAGTGTGAGTCAGTCAGTCAGTCAGTCAGTCTTTGTTTTCTTCCCTGCAGAATGTGCCACTGGCTGCTTCCAGCAGAAATGAAGTGAGTTGCTACTTTCATGT